>VIAB01002010.1:51374-66253 GCA_009801035.1 Oophaga pumilio | reverse complement strand
TACCCGATATTTGCAGTATCGTATCGCTCAACACTACCCACAACATTTCCCACAAAGCATAAAATAAATCTATTATGGCTCTACAAGCAGGTAACAACAATAATGTTTCATGCACATGCATGCAATAATAACAATGATGACAGCAACAACTATGGATATTATATTATATTATTTGCTCATCGTATATTGATGTGAGCCCACACTATATGGACTTATGATTGACATCTCAGGTTTAGCCATATCCTTTCAGCCTGGTTTTTGTGCACCCTTATTGTGGGGGCTCATATGTGTTGTGTGTTTTTAATTGTTTTTAAAGTTTTTTGTGCACTTGGTGATTCAATAAAAAGCCTTTTTTCCTCACATGACTCCTGGCCTAAGAGATTGCAGCAGGGAGGGTATTGTGCACATCTCTAGTGTGGAGAGGGAAGAAAGTTTCTACAGATTTAGGGAAGGCAGAGAAAACAGGATACGGAAAAGAAGGAAAGCACATGAAGTTGAAATAAGTTACCGTAAGTATAGAAACTTTGCTGATACTGTACATGAGCTAATTTAAGACAGCAGTGGCGGGGAATACACATAGACCTCACATCCAGCCTATATTACTGGGAGAGACATTCCCACAAGACAAAGCGGACTGGGGGGTCTAAAAAGAAATTAAGAACTTACGGTAACAATGCAGAGTACAATTTTATTAAATAAAGTTAAGCACTAACCCTTGGAAAATGATGTTTTACATCAAACATGGTCATAGCCTTTAAATCTTTTCTCCCCACTTTTTCCTTACATTTTATCTGTCCGCGCCCTTTGCAATTTTCCCTCAGTGGCTTACTGAGAAGAAAATGAAGCAAATGAGAATTAATAGCCTGGAATATAAAATCATTTAGAGGCAAGTTGATCGGTGAGGGAAATATGTTCTTGTTTTTCAGCAGGCGCAGGTTATGGGATAATTCAGATTTAATAAGAGGCCGTGCATTGCTATGTGAGTATGAAGCTGAACTTAGTCAAGGCCTCCACACAGCTCTGCCCTATTTAATTATTTGTGCCGCGCCTACGTGCAACTTAAATTTAACATAATGGAATAGATTTCTATGTTTGTAAATCTCTTACTTATTCTAAGTAAAGTGCATTTAACCTCTGCTCTGTAAGGAGGAGGAAGGAAACTGCAAGATCTCATATTTGCTTCCATGATAAATTACTTTTATAATAAAAGACAAATGCAAAAACATTACAGCGTAATTGGCTGAGAGCCACTATGCTCAATAGGGAGATGAATGCAAAACCGAGATTAAAGGGAATCTGCCAGCAGATTTCTGCTATTTAATCTGAGAGCAGCATGATGCAGGGGCAGAGAGGCTGATTCCAGGAATGTGTCACTTGCTTAGCAGCTTGCTGCAATCTACACCACTCCGCACAGTATGATGGTCCCTATGCAACCCTCCACACTGTATGATGGCCCAACACACAACTCTCCACACAGTATAATTGCCCCCATTAGCACTCCAAACAGTATAATGGTTTCCCATACAGCCCTCTAAATAGTATAATGGCCCCCACAAAGCCCTGAAAACTGTATAATGGGTCCCACATAGACCTCCAAATAATATAATGCGCCCCACATGGCCCTGCAAACAGCATATCTGCCACCATTGATTTAAAAAAATAATAAAAATACTCACCTTTCATCGCTCCCTCCTTCTCCGATCTCTGCAGCGTGTAGACTCAAGCTTTACACTGCAGGTGTGATGTGGTGACGTCATTGCTCCTGCTGCGCCGAGACATCAGAGCTCAGACTCGCAGGGTTAATGATGAAGGAGCATGCTCATGTGTCCCTCTTCCATCACTGCTTTCAACTGTATCGGCATGACCCCCTATACCTCTCAGGCCCCATGGCGGCCACATGATCTGCTGCTATTAGCAATACTTCACTGCCCTTTGCTCACCACTGCCAGAGGAAATGAGGCTGTGCATTTTCTTCGCCCTGTATATTATGGCATCATTACTGTGTCACCTCTAAGCTGAGTCCTTTTCCCTATAGATATATAAGGCATGATCAACTAGTTGCCCCATCCTTGGAGGAAATTAGAGGATGCACACTGCCTGTGGCCAGCACGCTACAGCACAGACCATTCCACAATCTCTCATGTGCCTTAGAACGATTTATTGGATCTCTAGCAATTGCCTTAAAAAATGTTCTTTATAACTTTAAAATACATATGTGGAGATGAGCGGATCTATTGAAATTCAAATACTCCAGTTCAGCCAAATTTTTCCGTAAAGTTCATTTCAAGGCGAATAAATTTGTGAAAATCTGAATACTGGAAAACTTGTAATTACTCGAAAAATACACATGGGGAGAGGAGAAAGAGAGAGGACCCCACTGACCATAAGAGCTAACACTCTACAGGAGAGAGAGAGAGAGAGAGAGAGAGAGAGAGGACCCTGCTGACCATAAGAGCTTTCACTCTACAGTAGAGAGAGGACCCTGCTGACCATAAGAGCTAACACTCTACAGGAGAGAGAGAGAGGACCCCACTGACCATAAGAGCTTACACTCTACAGGAGAGAGAGGACCCCACTGACCATAAAAGCTTACACTCTACAGGAGAGAGAGGACCCTGCTGACCATAAGAGCTTACACTCTACAGGAGAGAGAGGACACCACTGACCATAAAAGCTTACACTCTACAGGAGAGAGAAGACACTGCTGACCATAAGAGCTTACACTCTACAGGATAGACAGGGCCCCGCTGACCATAAGAGCTTACACTCTACAATATTGAGACAGGACACTGCTGACAATAAGAGTTTACACTCTACATGAGAGAGAGAACCCTGATGACCATGAGAGCTTAAACTCTGCAGAAGAGAAAGACTTAACCAGTGACTATGTAGATCGAAAACAACTCTGTCGTACAACCTATGTGCCCCTGGGAACTGCTGATCTGTGATGGCCCAGGTACTGACCACCACTGTACAAGGTATAATATTTTGTAAGATGTCATAGCTGCTGGACATTATGGAGAAGCCCACTGAAAATGCAAAAAGACATTTGTCCACTCTCTGATGCGTCAGCAGTGTGGGAAATGGTGCCAGGGAATTTTTTTTTTGAACCGCGAATCAAATCTCTAAATGTTCGAGTTTGATTGAAACCACAAATTTCAGGAAATTCGACTCAAACTCAATCCTCTGGGGATGGATCCTCTCATCTCTATACATAGGACCTGATCATACCTCATTATGTGACACCAAGGTTGGGCATCATGGAACACAAAGTACTCATTAAATCAGCGCATGCAGCCAGTGACTTCTACAGCTCACAAGGCGACAGAAACAAGATTATTCTCATCAAAGGGGCAACAGAACGCCTAACGAGAGGATGTGCAGAGATTTAAATTAATTAATTACTAAATGTTTCCCCATAAAATCAAGTATCAATTTTATCTGCTTGTTTCACTCTATAACCTGCTGCCCACTGATCAGATTGCACATTCACAGTAACGAGCTCCCTTTAAGAGGAAAAATATTCTTCTATGTAAGAAGCAAGGCATTGGGAACTATATAGTTTGTAGGTCCACAACTAAATCAATATACACTAGTTAAAAAAAAGAGTAATCTGTTGGGTACTGGAGTATTTAGTTAAAAAGAGCTGCACCTTGCATCAAAAATTGCAGGAAACTGATAAAACTTGATAAGAAGTTTATACATCTTCTAAAGCATTCTCTAATAAAATCACTGAATAGAGATTACGGTAAGAAACAAAGTGATGTAATCGTATTGAAATTTTAATGAAGCTGTTATGAAGATTACAATGTAAAAATATTTTTCTCTCGGTGCCAATTTTTTTTTTGTCATGGACCTTTTAGTAATGAGATGAAATTCTTCAGTATAACAGAACACATAATACAACTTTATAAGGACTAATTAGAAAGCGAGGAGATGTTGTTGTCAGAGATGAGCAGATTTAATGAATTTCGATTTCACCAAATCCACCAGATTTACTGGGAAGTGCGATTTGCAACAAATGTATTCTTCACGAATTGAATATCTCTTATTATGCTGTGGGATTTGGAGAGATAATAACATAGGTAAGATTTAGAAAAAATGCTGCTGTGGGAATGCTTTTCTTCAGCAGAGGCAGGGAAGCTGGTCAAAGTCGATGGGAAGAAAACCTGTTAGAGCCTGCGAAAGACTTGTGGCTCTAATGTAGGTTCACCTTCCTGCAGGACAACGACCTCAAACGTTCCGCCAGAGATGCAATGGAATGATTTAGATCAAAGCATATTCATGTGTGTGAATGGCTCAGTCATAGTTTAGTCCTAAATTCCATTGAGAATCTGTGGCAAGACTTGAAAATTGCTGTACACAGACGCCTCGATCCAATCTCACTGAGCTACAGCTAGTTTGCAAATAAGAATGGGCAAAAATTTAAGCCTCTAGATGTGTAAAGCTGGTAGAGATTGACCCCCAACAGATTTGCAGCGGTAATAGCAGTGAAAGGTTGGTGGATTATTGGAAATGGAGGAGTTGAGCTATCTCCAATACCCAGTGGTGAGATCCTGTGTTATCTGATTTCTGTAAGTCAGGATTTTAATAGATAGTAGAATAAAAGAACACGTTTGGATCAGCCATGTGACTTTAAAGTGCTTGCCAACCCTTTTCCAGATTAATCATTTGTAAGGGTGTTATTACAGAGGTTGTCCGCTACTCGGACAACCGCTCCTGAATCTCGATGTTTCCCAAACCCTGTAAAATAATAACATTTATATTCACCTCCAGTGCCAGCTTTGTTCTAGCGATGCTGGCACTGGCTCTCCCGGGGCTTGCGTGACACTATGTCACACAATCTATGTGGTCAATGAGCCCTTGCTTTTTTAGTCTCCCCACCTTTGGTAAAATCAAGAAAAGGTTTAATTTTTATCTTCAAAAATAGCATCCCTCTCATCTAGAGGTTGTATCTGGTATTAGAGCTGAGTCACTTTCACTTAAATAGTGCCTGTCAGGTCAAAAAATTACTGATCAAACCAAGCGCATGCGCTGGGTGCACCATTAGCACAGCCAAATAGTTCAGTCCACCTTCACACCTACTTATTCTCCACCTATCTCTGTCCTTCTCTGGCTATTAGAGCTGTCAATCAAGGAAGAGGCCATAGAGTTAGATGTAAAACAAGTCGGAGAGAAGTTCCACAAGCTATTAGCGCCTGCGCGTGGCTTGAAAAGTCATCTTGTGCTGATAGACTCCCTTGAAATAAGAGTGAGCTGCAATAGCAGAAGCAGTCTATGTAGATGGGTAGTGTTGATTCTGAAAAAAAAAATCTATTTGACAAGAGAGAAAAATCCAACAGTCCCTGGTGCTAACCTACAGCATGCTACATCTGTATACGCTTATTTTTATTTTTTTAGCCTGAACCAGCAATAAAAAAATGATAAGTGAGCCCCCTAAATTACACTAGCAGCACTTACTTTGTTAAATTATTTTCTAAATAAAAAAGGACTATTAAGCAAAATTAATTTCATTTTAATGTCCTAGGGAGAGCCACGAAGCAGATTATCAGACATAATACGGTATTATATACAACTTTCCATATGTTGTTATGTAGAAGTGCTGAATAGCCCGTCCTTCGTTTTAGGCTTATACTCTAACACTATTTCAATTAAGCTATTTAGACCCGGGATCAGATTAAACATATGTTTCCGCTCTTTAAAAATTGATTTTAGAAATATGGGAAATAGAGGGAAATGGCATTTGCTGAGACAAACAATGTTAATAAGTGATCCCTATGCAGTGTTATTAGTGAATTTCTCTGCCAAGCTGTCTCCATATCACTTGCTGAGTCTGACTTTGTATGATCGATGCCCCATGCTGGGTTGGGTATAGATAGTAAACTCGCGGTCTTTGTAAACAAGAACAACATTAAGCCTGAAGCAGACAGTTTTGACTTTTGGGTTTCAGCCGTTTCACCTCTGCTTGTTACCGAAGATTCAGTTTTACGCTCAAAAACTTTGTTTTCAGATATCTCATAGGAAACCTGAACCTTTAACCTCAAAAGGACAAACTTATTTTGGGCCCTAAAAACACCAAATTTTTTTTCATCAATGTATTTTGAGATCAATATATTAAAACAATCAATACTGCCATACGAGGATTTACGAAACAGGCTGCAATTTTTATAGACACCATTTGGGGTACGTATAGTAAAAAAAAGGATGTTCTCAATTTCTTTGGGTGTTTTCCTTTTATAGCATTCAGTATGTGGTATACTTTAATAAAATTCCGACTGCCGGTCCGTACGGTTATACCCATGCCAAATTAATACTAGGACACCTACACATTACACCTATGGGAGATTTTATGACTCTCCATTCTCCAACCATAGACAATAATGGGGATTTTTCCCCTCTTTCCAGCTATACAAGTCTCCACTTGTCGGGGGAAGGCTTTCTACAAGACTTTGGAGGTGTCTGTGGGAATTTTTACCCATTCATATAGAAGGGCATCTGTGAGGTCAGACTCTGATGTTGAGGGAAGCCCGGGCTCACAATATCCTGTTTAGTTCAATCCTTAATGTGTTGGATGTGATAGAGGTCTGGAATAGCAGTCGGTTAGGTTCTTCCATATGAACCTCCCCCAACCATGTCTTTATACTGTAGGCCTTGCTCTGTACACTGAGCACAGTCATGAGGAACAGAAAAGGACTGTCCCCAAGCTGTTCCCACAAAGTTGTGAGCATACAAATGTCCAAAATGACTTGTATGCTGAAGCATTAAGATTTCTTTTTACTGGAACTAAGGAGCCCAAACTGACCCCTGAAAATAAGCCCTATATCATTATCCCTCCCTCTCTACATTTTACAGGTGGCACGATGCAACCAGGCAAGTAATATTCTCCAGGCATTCCCCAAACATACACTCATCCATCAGACTGCCAGAAAGGTGTAAATTGCCAATCCACAGAACACGTTTCCACTGCTCTGCTTCAGATAACAGTGGCGGCAGGTTTACACCACTCTATCTCACATTTAGCACTGTGCTTGGTGATGTAAAGTTGCATGCAGCTGCTTAGCCGTAGACATCCATGCCATGAAGCTAAAGATACAGGTTATGTGCTGAGGTTAATGGCAGAGGAGGTTTGGACTCTGCAGTTATGGAGTCAGTAGAGCGTTGGTGACCTTTCTGCCCTCTGCTCCTCAGCACTCGGTGACCCCAATTTGGAGTTTTACATGGACTCCAATTTATGGCTGAATTACTCTGGTTCCTAAATACTTCCACTTTATAGTGGATCCCCAGCAGCTGTGCAGAAGATTGTTAGGTGAGTATGTAGTTTTTATTCTTTTTTTAGATCAATCTCTGGCTCTTGTAGCATGACTAATGGCCGCATAATTAATGGCAGATATGTATCACAGTGATGGCTGTATTTTTTTTAGTGCACGTAAGCACTAAGTAGTTGTTGTTCACACTTTGTCCGGGTTACGGGTAGCTATGAGAGATGGGGGGGTCTGGCTACCCATATACCTCACCCGAGGTGAAAGTGCTCACTGTACCCCTTTTTTCCTGCAGAAGCCTGTGTGTGGTTGTGAGCTTGAGGACCTGCGGTGATGTCACGATCATGTGACTAGCCATGTGATAGGTACCTGGGTGTGGTTACAGCTATGTAATGGAGGTGTGTTTGGCACATGGCAGTAAGTGTTTGGGAGTGTCCAGGCTAGACACTACAGAGTGGTCTGTGTCTTGATAGGAAGAAGCTTCCCTGTGTTTGTGGCTCCAGATAGAGCCTACGTGCTGGACATTGCACAGCCTGTGTGCCCACAGGCTTGAGAGAGCAAAGCTCTGCTATGGACATTGATGTTGTGTCTGCCTGATGTAAAGACTGTTTACCTTTTTGTTGCAGACTTGATGGCTTATGAATCAAATAAACCCACATGGCTGTTGAAGAGAATGTGCCTCCTGTTTCCTCCTACGCACCTGAGTGAGTACAATCCTTACACTCTATATAAAGTTAAAACAGGGTAGTATGAGCAATCCATTTAATATACCCCGCTACTATCTGCAGCTCCTATGGCGCAACTTCCCTGTGCTGTATATTTACTGGTCTTAGCACTAATTATATAGAGTAGTCTGTGAAGTGTGACCATTAGGGGGAAAAATGCAATTTTTTGAACACTCATTTTATTCTATTGTTTTGGGTTGCAATGACAAAATGGCTTGTGGGGAGGGTGGGAGCAGTGTACTGAACTTTTACAGTGGGAGAAGAAAGCTTATGATTGTGACATAGATTTTCTCATTTGCAAAGTATAGGGTGAAATTTATATGAAATTAGGCCTGTTACATGCAGATTTTGTAGTGGATACAACATACAGTGGTTTGCAAAAGTATTCACCCCTTGTTTTTTTTACCTATTTGTTACATTATAACCTGTGTTTAAATATTTTTGTAATGCGATTTGTGTGTGATGCATCAACACTAAATAGTCTAAGTTGGTGAAGTGAGAAAAATATAGGCATAAATTAAATTTATGGCATCAAATAACTAAAATTTGCCATGTGCATATGTTTTCACCCCTTTTTGCTATAAAGCCCCTACAAATTTCTAGTGTAAGTAATCACCCTCATAAGTCACATGCTTAGTAGTGACAGGACGCCCACCTATGTACAATGTGTTACATGTCGGTCACTATAGACATCTTTTCTGAAAGGCCACAGAGGCTGCAACACCATTAGCAAGAGGCACCACTAAAATGGTCTGAGTTGAGGGGAATATGAATGGTGCGAAATAGAGGGGTATTCTTGTGCAAAACCTGTTTCTTGAGCAAAACCTGTTTCTGTCTGCCAAAGCAACACTCGAATGGTTTAAGACGAAAAGTGTAAATGTTTATTAGTGGCCTAGTCAAAGCCCAGACCTTAACCCAATTGAGAATCTGTGGCCAGAGGAAACCATCTAACTTGAAGGAGATGGAGCAGTTTTGCCTTGAGGAATGGGCAAAAACCCCAGTGGCAAGATGTGGAAAGCTCATAGAGGCTTATCCAAAGTGACTTGCAGCTGTAATTGCTGCAAAAGGAGGCTCTACAAAGTACTGACTTTAGTGGCGGTGAATATTTATTCACACTGAAGTTTTCAGTTAGTTTGTCCTATTTGTTGTTTGCGTCACAATTAGTGATGGGCGAACCCCCTGATGTTCGGGATCGGCGGGTTTGCCCGAGATTTTTTGTAAAGTACGAGTTCGGGGCCGAAGATGACGCGAACTTGCGTCCAAACCCCGAATTTGAACTTTACAGGTATGGGCCATTATAATTATACTTGCCTGTCCAACGACGCGTCCCCCGTACCGCTGTCTCCCAGCCTCATCTGCTTTCGGGGCCGTTCATTAACTGCCGGCAGCTAATAGCCATTATATTATACTTTCCTGTCCAGCGACAGCGGGAGGGGAGGACGCGTGGCTGGACAGGTAAGTATAAGGCTGGTTTCACATTTGCGTCTGTGTGCGGAGCGTTTCATCTGCATAGATCCGGATGCGTCATGCTTACATATCTTTAACATGGTGTATGCAGAGACATGCGTCATTTCGCGGTGTGCGGCAGTGTCCGGCGAACGCAACATGTTGGATTTTTGAAAGCGGCAAAAATCCGGCAAATATGCGCAGTCATGCGCATGCAGATGAGTGCATCAAAAAAACGCATTACTGTCTATGGGAACGCATTGGTACGCAAGGATATGCATATGAATGTGTTCGATATGCATGCGTTCTTCATGATACACACCCTTTTGGTGTCTGTCATATCGAACACATGCATATAAACAATGTAAACGCATGAAAAAAAACATACGCACACGCAGCGTTTTTTGGCGTCATGCGTAAGATGATGTGGATAAAAAAACACTGCGTAAACATGCGTTTTTGCATGCGTTTGCTTATGCAGATGATACGCTGCGCACATATACGCAAATGTGAAGCTAGCCTAATATAATGGCTCTGGACCCGAATGGGACATTGTTGTGAATGGACTTGAAATGAGTTCTGAGCAGAGGCTCCCTCTGGTGGTTACAAGCGGTACTGGACTGTCCAGTGAAGATTGTGAGGATTGGGAATCTTGTGTTACTGACTGGTCTTATATAAGGGAGTCACCTTCCCATCAGGGTTGCCGGTGACCAATTGTTCTGGTCTCAATCCTTGATTCCTGTTTCCTTTGTAGCCTGCTGTGTCGTGTCTGCATCTCCTGCTAACAGATAAGACATTTTCTTCTTTTTGTTTTTGTGCTTTATTTTTTGCATTTTGTCCTGCACTTCTGTGGGGGCCTTCAGGGTCCCCTCCGGGGGTTTTTGCCCTCTCAGTTTAGTTCAGCCACTGATGTTTGTACATTTGCTTTTTCCAGTTTTTTCAGTGGCTGCTGTTTTGATTTTGTTACACCAGAGAACTAATTTAGGTGGTAGAGGTCGTGTGATATCAGGTGTTTTTGAAATTAGTAGAGTTGGTGCTTTTCAGGGTTTTTTGGGATTGCAGTAAGTGCCCTTCCTATCCTTTTCTATTTAGGTAGTTTGGGCCCCAACGTTTGCTCATACTATTTTCTGTCTGTGTCAGTATTTCTTCTTGTCTAACCGCCATTACATGTTTGGGGGCTTTCTATGTTCTTTGGGGATCTGCTCCGGGGCAGATAGCTTTCCTCTTTCTATCTTTAGGTGTAGTTAGTTTCTCAGGCTGTGACGAGGCGTCTAGGACCAACGTAGGAACGCTCCACGGCTGCCTCTAGTTGTGGTGGTTAGTCAGGGTACTGCAATCTCATAGATTCCAACTGCTCTGGTGTATTGCCTTTTTTACTTGCACTCCTCAGCTACCGAAACATAACAGGACATGAACTGTAACATGGGTTTACAGTTTGGGTTCGCCCATCCCTAGTCACAATTAAAAAGGAAACCAAATGTTCACAGTCATAGGCATGTTCTTTACAGAAACTGATGCAAACCCTGGAAAAAAACAATGAAATTCCAGTTTGTGGGGTAGCAAATCATAAAAAATGCCAAGAGGGTGAATACTTTTGCAAGCTACTGTAGATTTTGCTGCAGCAGAAAAAATCTACAGTTTTGAGCTTGGGCACTGTCATTGTGCCAACACGATTATTGATGGCAGGACGGCTGACGGGACAGTAGAAGACTTCAATCATGGATACAATATGCTCGGTGTCAAAATCATTCTTGACTGTGGCCCTGTGCAAGAGGAGACCCTCTGGTAGCTGTGGAAATAAGACACATCAACATAATTCAGCGTGCAAATAAATGAAATGAAATGCATAAAAATAGGACAAGATAAATTGATAAACATAAATGATATTATATTGTATATGTACAAACTACAACAGAAACTATACCCTCCCCCCAAAAAAACAAAAAAAACTAAGATTCTATACTGCAAAAAAAGAAAAATAGGAGGTGAAAAATCCCCAAATTTTGCATCATCCTGCAAACTAAAAACAGCCTGGTGTTGAAAGGATGAAAAGACTGAAGTGTATCCAATAGAAAAGTACAATAATCAGAAAGAACTTTTGTTTTTAAACTTATTTTTCAAAAACATATAATCATTAAATGTGTCAGCTGGGATAATGAGATTGAATGTCAGAAAACACAGAAAATGGGAAATAGTGAATCAGCACTGGGGCAGAAAATGATTAATGTTCTTTAATAAGTAAGAAATGAATCAACCATGATGAAATTAATCATAAATCATTATTTAGAATAATGTGTGTTACTTTTTCTTCACATCTAATGTATATCATCGTAGAATCCAAAACCCTCAAAAATTACAAAAAACAAAAACACAACAGCATAAAGTATTTGAGATTTCTATCCCAAAATTGACTGAGGGCAAAGTTCCATTTATTATTATGATTAGTACTAATAGTAATGATAATGGGAGCAGCAACAGTAATAAAGATAGAAGTTATAATAAAAACACAGACTAGTAATACTGATCATATTAATATCAAAACTGATAATAATAATATTAATTAATAATAATAATTAATATAATTCTACCAATGATGATAATAATAAGTTCATAGTAATAATGACAAATACAGTCATGGTCGAAAGTGTTTGCATCCTTAAATTTTTTCCAGAAAATGAAGTATTTCTCCTAGATAATGATTGCAATTACACATATTTTATAATACACGTTTATTTCCTTTGTGTGAATTGGAATAACACAAAAAAAAAAAGAAATAAAGGCAAATTAGACATCATTTCACCTCTCTCCACAGGTGTTCAAAGGGGATTTAGTTCTGGACTCACTTCAAGAAGCACCCAAAAATGGATGGAAACAAAGAGCTGGAGAGTTCTGAATTATGTTTGCGGTTATTGTCCTGCTGGAAAACCCATGACCTAAGACGCAAACCCAGCTTTATGACACCGGACACTACATTGCAACGCAAAATCTGTTGGTAATCTTCAAATTTCATGATGCCTTGAACACAGTCAAGGCATCCAGAGCCAGAGGCAGCAAAACAACCCCAAAACATGTTTGAACTTCCACCATATTTGACTGTAGGTACTGTGTTCTTTTCTTTGTAGGCCTCATACCGTTTTCAGTAAACAGTTAAATGATGTGCTTTAACAAAAGCTCTATCTTGGTCTCATCTGTGCATAAGACGCTTTCGTAGAAGGATTTTGGCTTACTCACTTACATTTCGGCAAACTGCAGTCTATCTTTTATATGTCTCTGTGACAGCGGTGCGGTCATCATGGGTCTCCGGTCATAGTGTTTTATTTCATTCAAATGTCGATGGATAGTTCATGCTCACACTTAGCCTGCAGGGCAGCTTGAATTTGTTTGGAACCTGATTGGGACTGCTTCCAAACTATCCTAAATTGCAACCTTTCATCAATTTTTCTTTGCTGTCCACACCCAGGGAGAATAACTACAGTGCTATGGGTTGTAATCTTCTTGATTATGTTGCACACTATGGAAAAAGAAACATCAAGATCTCTAGAGGTGGGCTTATAACCTACAATTGTGGCACTCAGACTGTTCTCTTTTCCTCTTTCTGTTCTCCATGGTTAGTGTGGCACACACAAACACAATGCAAAGATTGAGTCAACTTCTCCCTTTTTTATTTGGTTTCAGGTGGGATTTTCATACTACCCACACCTGTTACTTGCCACAGGTGAGTTTGAACAGGTATCACATGCTTGAAACAAAATTGCTTACCCACAATTTTGGAGTGGTGCCAATTCTGTCAGCCCTGCTTTGGGGTTTTGAGTGGAATTATGTCCTATTTGTCTTTTTCTGTCTGTTTTGTTGTGTTGCTGTTAGAGATGAGCGAAAATTTCAAGGGTTTTGGTTTGGATTACGTTCACCGAATTTGTAATATTCGCCGATTAATTTGTCGAATAGTCACCGAACATAACCGAATGCCATTCACTTCAATGGAAGGCAAAAACAAATGCATGCACAACACCTTATAACGGCCCCAAATGCTGCCAAAACACATCAAATGAGTGACAGACACCAGGAAAGTGGCCTCAATTCACTCACAGAACAGATTTTAGCATGGCACTGCAGCAATCAGCCATGCTTGAGGTATTGGGTCTGGGACAGTATTTACAGCTTTCAATTGAGCGTCACAGTAAGACGAGGTGAGTGAGGGATCTGTGTTGTCCCCCTTTGCTGGGAGCCCTGATACCACATGCAATACCTCTACCTGCTTTCATGCTGAGTCACACTCAGGTGGCACAAATATTAGTTTTGTAAACTACCATTCTCAGAAAAATTTATGGATAGTAACACTGGTAGTTGAGTCCAAGGAAGTGGCGGCCTGATGGTCTCGGAGGCCTACTGCTACAGGCAACACTCATGAAGGAGACCCAACCAGGAGTTTTCACATTTCCAAAAATTATTGGCAGACATCAAAAAAGTGGCATCAATTTCACAACAGTAGAAATAGTATAATAGGGACTGACAGGTCTTTCTCTACACCCAATACAGCAGATGGACACCCAACCAGGAGTGTTCACATTTTAACCTCTTACTGATATCGAACGTATTAGTAAGCCGATGTCAGTATCCCTGCCTTTAATGTGGGCTCCGGCGGTGAGCCCACATCAAATTCGGGACATGTCAGCTGTTTTAAACAAGAACAAAGGAAAATCCATTATGGATTTTAAGTTCAGGACAACTCCTTCCCCTCCTGAAATGTGCCCCCACCCTTGCATTCCCCAAGGCCATAAAAAGCCATGCAGTGTTTATCTTTAATTAAAAAGCTCTTTGAAGCTCATAACACCAAGGTGCGAACTCCTTTGCAAACCACAGGAAACTGAACCCTTTTGTGTGACTTGAAACACATGGGTATACCTTGATGTACAACAAGGCACAGCAAGGCTTTGAGGTATTGAATCTGGAAAATAACCTATAATAACAGAATACAATATCTCTGAGCCTAGCCGAGCACATCATCCGAATTGGCGCTCCTTCCCCCATACGCCCGTGCCCGGCACCCAATTGTAGCACTCTGTGCTATGGAGTGATAAAGCTTAGCCACCAGAAATTACATACGGTAGGCAAATTTGGACTTTATGCGCAGATAAAATCCAGCCAAATCCAGAGGCACTGGTGCCATTCCATTCAGAGCTTCGGGCGGAGAGTTGTGGGCCATCCATAGTTCTAGACTGTTGCATGGAGCACAACAGAAGCAGTACACAACACTTTCCCTGCTGGCTTTCTTTGTGGATCTCAGTAATGTCCAAAAAAGAAAATAAAGTGCTGAACGGTAAATTTTACACCACACTGGACAGTAACTAGCTACACTATCTGATTGATATACAACCGCCTAATTAGCTAGCTAAAATCTTGCTGCAAACAGTGGCAGTGACAGGAGCAGCCTCTCTGCACTGTTACAGTG
>VIAB01002010.1:28552-39628 GCA_009801035.1 Oophaga pumilio | reverse complement strand
TCCGATATTTTTAGATATCGAGCAGTATCGCTCAACTCTAATGGCCGCTATTTATATGAAGAGGGATATGTGATTTCAGCATCCAATGGCACAAGCTGTTGTGTCAGGACATTTTGGGTGTTTCCTGCTCCCTGATTGGCTAGCCGCAATGTACACGCATAAAGTTAGGGAAAAAAAATTACTGTTTACAAGAAAGCCGCTCCTCTGAGCTCTGCAAAGCCCCTCCCCTCATCAAACACGTGCCAAACGCTCACGATACACCACCATTATCGTTGCTAAAATGCTGAAAATACTTTTGTGGAAACGCAAATATTTTCCCACCCTTTTACCGAATGTTACCAATTTTTACAGATTTTATAAAATTTTGCTTGTGTTTCCGACCACGAATCCGAATGTGCCATATTCGTGCTGAATTTGTTTGGCAATCGTTTTCTGAACAAATTCGCTCATCATTACTCATGATGGTTACTTTAAGGTGGTTTTCCAGTTCTTGGACAACGCCTTCCGTGTTGGTGCTGTTCTGACCATGTCAGCACTGGCTATCGCACTGAAACTGTGCAATGTCACTCGTTCCCCAGGAGATCCAGTGCCGACACCACTGTAATGGTGCTAGCACCAGTGGTGAGGATGTGGTACTATTTTACTGGGGTGATTCAGAAGGGGATATCTGAGTAGTGGAAAACCCCTTGAACAAGTGCATACAGGAGGTGTTATACTGTATTATAGCATTGTATTGGAAGGAGAATGGGACAGGTGTGCCTGTTGCTCTAATAGTGAGGAAAGCGACAGCTGAGGAACTGTCAGTGGTGCTGAACTTAATTTTACACTCACCAACCTGCCCAAATCCTCACAAGTGTCCTTCAACAATTTTGGCTTCTGTTGCAATCATTAGCAATCTGAACTTATAAGGGGATTTCTCAATTATTAAAAAAATGGCATTGGGGGTAAATTTGATAACTTAATAATAGTGGCATTTCTTACCTGCTGAAACTCCTGGAGATCCAGCACTTCTGCCATTGTTCTCCACTGATCTTTGTGTACTTGGTTGCCATGATGAAGTGCTATACACCACACATGACCACTGCTGCAATAATGGTTTATGAGGCTTTTGTATCTGACACTTGATCGCAGCACAGAACCACAACTGACATCATAAAAGTCAAAGTCGTCCATTCGGATCCAGAAATACGTAGCACACTTCGCCAGATCATTTTACAAAAATAGATTAGTTGGAAAAGTGCTCTCCACATAGCTCTGGAATGAAAACCTACAGATGCCACAATAAAGAGGATAACATCTTGTGCAGTTTCTGCCACTAACTTAGAAGAGAATCTATGACAAGTTGTGGGATAGTGAGAAATGTTGTCATGTTCTTGTTGCCGGTGGCATATTTCCAAAAATAAAAAAAGAACTAAAAATAAAAAAAAGACAGATGGAAACGAAAAAGTTCTAGCAAATGTATACTTTAGGGAAGGAAAGAACTGGAAATAATGTCTACCTTTTACGGTTGTATATACAAACAACAAAACAATGGTTCCGGCAGTTGATTAAGTGCATGACAATAAAAGGGGTTTTCCAGTACGTCTCCATATGATCCTCGATTTCCTTTGCAAATGGCATCTTATTTAGGCAACTGTACGATACAGCACATCGGAACTGTGATCAGCAAAAAACTATCTATATTAATCATTCATATTGATGCAGATCAGCTCCTATTCTTTTCAATAAGAGCTGATCTGCCGAACCTGGCAGTAGCCAATAAGCCGTGCCCGCAGCTGTGCTGTTCTACTGTGTGCAATGGTTACTCCATCTTGTAATAGGAGATGAAGCAAGTCAGGTAATGATATTATTTTCTGCTAAATATTCCACGATCACTTGTGAATGGTATTAATGAAAAGTGGAAGGAAGCACAGCAACTCAGTTTAGACCACATAAAGCTAGAAGCACAGCAACTCAGTTTAGACCACATGAAGCTACAAAGCGGGGTCACCAAGTGCTGAGGAGCCCAGGACAGAAAAGTCACCAATGCTCTGCTGACTCCATAACTGCAGAGTGCAAACCTTCTCTGGCCACAGCACAAAAGCTGTTCTGAGAGTTTTATGGCATTGGATTGTATGGCCAAGTAGCTGCATGCAAGCCTTACATCACCAAGCACAATGACAAGGATTGGATGGAGTGGTGTAAAGCTGCCACCACTGGACTCTGGAGGAATGGAAATCAATTATGTGAAGTGATAAGTCACTTTTTTTCTATCTAGCATCTGATGGATGAGTCTGGGTTTGGTGAATGACATGAAGACGTTACCTGCCTGACTGCATTGTGCCAGCTTTAACGTTAGGTGGAAGAGGGATAATGTTATGGGGTTCGTTTTCAGGTTCCTATGTTCCAGTGATGGGAAATATTAATGTTTCATCATACCAAGACATTTTGGACATTTGTATGCTTCGACTTCCTGGGAACATCTTGGGGAAGTCCTTTTTCTGTTTCAGCCTGACGTTACCTTAGGAAGCAAAGCAAGATCCTTAAATGCATGGTTGGGTGAGTTTGGTGTGGAAGAACCTGACTGCCCGCACAGAACCCTGACCTCAATCACATTAGTGATAAACTAGAATGGAGACTGTGAACCCGGCTTGATGAATGGACAAAAATTACCATAGACACTCCAAAATCTTGTGGAAAACAGTGTCAAAATAGTGGAAATTGTTATAGCTGCAAGGTTGGACCAAATCAACATTAATATCTATGGATTTAGAATGGGATGACATAAAATTTCCTTTATAGTGTGAATGTGTATTGTTATTTTGAGTAATATTTAAAAGGGTCACAGAAAACCTCTTTACTAAAAGCAGTGCTCGATTTTGGAAGCAAAGAGAAGAGATACATAGGCATAAAAATCTTCTTTATTAGTACATGTTAAAATTCGTAATGACATCCATATTGACTTAAAGCAATAAAATCCACCAATGTTTTTCTGGTGCGTCAAGCACTTTTAGCTCAATTTTCCCTTGCAGTCATAATATTATTACATTGGGTCCATTTCAACAAATTGCTGTCTATGTTGTACATAGACTGCTCAGATCCCCCTGAAAAGTCTAGCAAAGCACTTCGTGGTGTGGCCCTTTTAATTTAAGATAGTATCCAATAGCCCTTGGTGATGTTCTCATTAAATATAACATAGGGTGAAATTGTCCTTGGTCGTTGAGTGGTTCCACATTCAGGGATGGCTGAAGGAAGCAGAAGCACAGAGATGTTGGTTCAATAACTTTACTGTAATGGAGGTAACAAACTTGATGGTTGCAGTCTCACATGAGGCAATGAGCTGGATGGTGTCAACAGTCCCACAGAAGGCCACAGGTTGACTTGACCACACTTTCAATGCTTGCAACACTTTACTGAAACTAGCAAAAGTCAGCTAGCAGTCCCATCAGCTAGCACCTTCTACCAACTCAGTCACTTATTATACATTTCAACACAGCCTCACAAGACTTGGGCAGACGCAGACACTACACCATTGAATAGCTCCCAACCGTTCTGGATTCAGCGGGACTGTCCCAATTTGAGGGCTCATTCCTGCCGTCAAGGCTTCTCCTGCTTACCACCTCTTGGAGGGAGGTGGGGGGAAGGGCTGCATCTTTACGCACTGACACAAATTAAATTATATCATTCACACTTCTTCTCCTGTGATCGCACCTCCATGATCTCAGTCAGCAGCTCTAGCTAGGTGCCACAGCCCATAGTGATAAATATAAGAAAATTTGGTAAACTTGAGATGTATCGCAGGTAGTGAGCCCAGAAACAGATTACCCATGTACATTGTATACAGCAGTGTATTTCTTGTACATGTACTCGTATACTAAGGTGAAGAAAAGGACAGATTTTTGTGTTCCTATAAAACTACTAAAAATAATAAAAAGCAATTACATAATGTAATGTTCTCTTTTTTGTGAGTTTCCCCAGATCTCAAGTCCATAACCTTCATAAACTCTAGTGATGTCACTGGGAAAAGTTTGTATACTTGATCTGTATTGCAAGTCCTGACTCCACAGGCAAATTATATAGAGCTACATCTGTACATAGCATACAGAGTATTTTGTGGCTATGTATTCTAGAAGGAGAATAAAATAGATTTTTATTCTTCTTATAAAATTACTAGAAATTAATGGATGACAATTATAATAATGTCAGTTTTAATTTGCTTTTTTTTAAAAAATATTAAACATCACAACTCAGCAAATAACACGGACATATTTGATGTCTCTGTAATCATAATGACCCGCACAACACAGCGAACAGATTATTTACAGGGATCGCTAAATGGCGGAAAAAAATGGTGTGATTGATATTTTTTCTCTATTAAACCCATAAAAAATGTATTAAACATGTAACCCTGAGGCTTTGTCCACATGTAGCGTAAATGCTGCATTTTTTTCCTGCACATTTTCTACAGGTGTCCACACTACACGAAGAAATAACATTCTCCTCTGATTATTGTTTATGCGTTTTCCCCCTTATTTGATCCGTTTTTGATGCAGATGTGAATCCATGTTTGTAATAGTACAGGAAGGAAAGCTTTCATTCTGCCCTTAAAAATGCAAGTGGGTCTTTTTTCCTTGCTTTTTTTTCAGTCTGTAGAGGAAAAACATGCCACAAAACTGAGGAGAAATTTCATGAAATAGCATCCACTTTGCTTAGACCTTTAGACGGTATTCACATGGGATCGGGGTGGCCAGGGCCATGACCAAAATTTGCTGCGGCGGGCATAGCGCGGATTGCATGTAAATGATGAAGTGCAATGTTTCCTCTTATAACGGATTATTCCTTTAACTCCGTTCTTTTAATGCTGAACGTTTGAGTTGAACACGTTACAAATTAATCTGCAGAAATCTAGAACATAATGTTGTTGTTTGATCCCATCAGGAGGTTTATCGTTTTACACCTTATAAACAGTTAATGTTCTTACACATCTTTCAAGACTAATGGTTTTTATACATGGCGTAATCCCTCTGCATAGAAACCCTGGGGCCAAATGCGGAGAAATGCTCTGTCAGCATTCACTCCTTTGCTTTGCCAGAATTAGCCACATTTCACTCTTATATTCTCCTATGGGGTTGCCCTTGGCAAATTTTCACTAGCCATCCCTGGTGGGCTATATTGGCTACAGGCAAATCTCATCTCTCATTGTACATTGCAAATGTTTAGCAAAGGTAACAGATACTCGTCACCTTGTAAACGATAACGATTAATGCTGTGGGACAACCTCAAGTGTTGACTGGACGTATCTAGAGATGTCTGGCTCATTGCACAAAGACAGGAACTTTCTTATAATACTATATGTAATTACGGCAAATAGCAATATAAATCAACATATATAGAACAATATACCATATATATGTAAGTACATGCATCATACAATGACTTTTCATCATTGTCTATGGGAGGTCACCAAGGCCATGTTCACACGTTCCGTATTTGGTGAGTTTTTTACCTCAGAATTTATAAGCCAAAACCAGGAGAGGAACAATCACAGAAGAAGTATAATAGAAACACGTCACCTGTTATGTTTTGGTAGCTGAGGAGGCAGGAGCAAAAAAACGCATAGGCAGCCTGACACCAGAGAGGTTGGAAACTAATAGGTTGCAGACCCGTAAACTAACCGCACAACTAGAAGCAGCTGTGGAGCGTACCTACGGTGGTCCTAGACGCCTCGGCACAGTCGGAGAGATAGCTATCCCTGAAGATGGAAAAAGGAAAGCTGACTGCCCCGGAGTAGACCCCTAAAAGAGTAGGAAGCCCCCAAACATATAATGGCGGTTAGACAAGATGAAAACACGAACACAGATAGAAAATAGATTGAGCAAACGCTGGGGCCCAAAACTGTCTAGATAGGATAGTACAGGAGAGAATACTGTCTGCAACCCAGAAAAACCCTAGGAAAAACTCCAACACTTCTGAATCCAAAAACACTGAGACCACAGGGTCTAGACCACCTATATCAGATCTCTGGTGTGGACACGTAGCCACCCAGCAGCAAGATATCACAAGAACTGAGCAAATGAACAAATACAAAAAACGAACGGAGACCAGCCAAAGCCCCCGAAAGGGGACCCGGCAGAAGACAAAAAGCAATGCATCAAAAAGCAAGGAATTCAAACCACAGTAAAAAAAACTGAAAGAGACTTATCTGAAAGCAAGCAGGAGACAGCAGGAAAGCAAGCTGAATTCCAACCAAGACCAGGAAGCACAATTGATTATCGGCGAGGATCATGGGAGTCCAGCTCACTTATGTCAGGCCAGTCATTACCACCTGACCATCACTCGTTATTTGCAGGTGTGGGGTTCTTGGTATTCAACATTGGTTCAATACCCTCAGCAATCACCAGAGGGATCCTCAGCTCTGAAGTCTTCTCAAAAATGTTCACATCAGTCACCACTTCTGTATTTATCACCCATTCCTGATTTTGGCTTACAAATACTGAGGTAAAATACTGACCAAATACCGAATGTGTGAATGTGGCCTAATGGTTGCTGGAAGTCCTGACTAAGGCCACGTGAATTTTTACCTCAGTATTTGTAAGCAAAAACCAGGAGTGGAACAATCAGAGGAAAAGTAGAATAGAAACACGTCACCACTTCTGGATTTATCACCCACTCCTGGTTTTGGCTTACAAATACTGAGGTAAAATACTGACCAAATACTGAGCATGTGAATGTGGCCTAATGGTTGCTGGAAGTCCTGACTGAGGCCACATGATTTTTTACCTCAGTATTTGTAAGCAAAAACCAGGAGTAGAACAATCAGAGGAAAAGTAGAATAGAAACACGTCACCACTTCTGGATTTATCACCATCTCCTGGTTTTGGCTTATAAATACTGAGGTAAAATACTGACCAAATACTGAACGTGTGAACGTGACCTAAGGCTGTGTATGCACAATGTATTTGAAATACGTTTTTTTACCAAAATTTTCTGAAAATAGTAAAATTGCCATTTTTTTACAGTGCTTTCAGCAAATCATGGGAAAAAAATGAATCACAAACACATTGTGTAACCACAGCCTTTGGCCTCATTCAGACATCCGTTTTCACATATGGGTACTGTTCATGGTATTAATGTACAGCCCTCGTACCTGTGATCGTCTATGGGTCTGTGAAGGACTCTGACGGTACTAGTATGACATCTGAGTGCGGTCCGGTTTTAACAGACTGGAGAAGGCGGAGAAAATTTTTATTCTGCACATACAAGAAAAACTAATGACACTTTAAACAGATTCTGATAAAAATAATTTATCAGTTTTTCTCGTAAGTGAGAAAAAACGATGTCTGAATGAGACTTTAATAGAATAAAGCAGAAAGTAATCATGCATCAGGTTAACCCAATATTGACAGCTGATGTACATGTGTATATGGAGCTGGCTCATGAGCGGAGCCACTTTATGTCATGCATGACAGCTCTGTTTCATAGTTGTTAAGTGACAGCCATGGATATTTAACCTTTTACATTCCTCTATCAAGATTGACAATGGCACTTAAAGACCTTCAACATGGCGACTGTCACTTGTAACGTCCTTTGGCATCTCGCATTGCCATGGCAGCTGAGGGCCTACTGAAGATTCACATTCCTGCTGTGCTAGAATGTTAGAAATCCACAATTTCACAATACACTGCAATAATGCATTACTGCAGCTCATTGAAAAGGTGATCATGTGATCACAGGTCCAAATCCACAATTAAAAACTTAATGACAATATTATTTAAAAAAATATTAAAAAGTGAAAATATATTAGATGGGAAACAAAGGATTTAACTTTTATAATGATAAGAATCTTTATTAAATTGCTTTTTTCTTATAATGCTAAAGATACCACTTGGTACTGTTCTCTTTACATAGTCCGATAACAAAAAAAATGCCCTAAAAAATCCTTAAATATTCACTGTCTTTTCAACAAACTTTAGTATAAATCAATAGTACAGGTGAATATCAGAAACTTTGTAATATTTTATCAGAGAAATCTGCTGCACAAGACAAGACCTACTGCCACATCACTGAGAGATCAGGTTACATATCCTATAAAAGTCTATGGGGAGTGAAGGGGGAGAAGAGAGGCACATGGTAAGGCCCGAGTCACACTTGCGAGAAACTCTAGCGAGTCACTCAAATCAATACCCGGCACTGTCGCCGGCACTCGGGACTGGAGTGTGCGGCTGCATAGAAATACGTGCAACCACACACTCCGGTCTCGAATGCCGGCGGCAGTTCCGGGTATTGATGTGAGAGATTCACGCAAGTTTCTCGCATTGCTCTTGCAAGTGTGACCCCGGCCTAAGAGAAATGCACATATAGATCATGCAGAAAATTTCTTGTGTTTTTATTTTATCCCAGAGCTGGATACACAGCCACACTGCTCAGTACTGCAATTTTTTTTTCTTGTGCTGCTGTTGCTTGTGTGCTGACTGAGGAATAAAGAGCTTGAATCCCTTTGTCTGTGTGTACTTTGTATGGGTGACATCATAGCAGCTAGTGTCCACCCACAAGCTCAGACGAAACTGACAATTTGAGATAGAACTTGGTGAAAAATCTAGGAAATCAATAATATAATGGTCACTAACAGATATTGATGATATACAGTGGGTTCAGAAAGTACTCAGATCCCTATACATTTTTCACTCTTTGTTTCATTGCAGCCATTTGGTAAATGCAAAAAAGATCTTTTTTTTTTCACATTAATGTACACTCTGCACTTCATCTTGACTGATAAAAACCAGAAATGTAGAAATTTTTGCAAATTTATTAAAAAAGAAAAACTGAAATATCACATGGTCATAAGTATTCAGACCCTTTGATCAGACCCTCATTTACGTCACATGCTGTCCATTTCCTTGTGATCCTCCTTGAGATGGTTCTACTCCTTCATTGGAGTCCAGCTGTGTTTAATTAAACTGATAGGACTTGATTTGTAAAGGCGCACACCTGTCTATATAAGACCTCACAGCTCACAGTGCATGTCAGACCAAATGAGAATCATGAGGTCAAAGAAACTGGCCATGGAGCTCAGAGACAGAATTGTGACAAGGCACAGATCTGGCCCAGGTTAAAAAAGAATTTCTGCAGTACTCAAGGTTCCTAAGACACACAGTGGCCTCCATAATCCTTAAATGGAAGAAGTTTGGGACCACCAGAAGTCTTCCTAGACCTGGCCGTCCAGCCAATCTGAGCAATCGTGGGAGAAGAGCCTTGGTGAAAGAGGTAAAGAAAACCCCAAGATCACTGTGGCTGAGCTTCACAAATGCAGTAGGGAGATAGGAGAAAGTTCCACAAAGACAACTATCACTGCAGCCCTCCACCAGTCGGGCCTTTATGGCAGAGTGGCCCAACGGAAGCCTCTCCTCAGTGCCAGACATATGAAAGCCCTCATAGAGTTTGCTAAAAAACACTTGGAGGACTCCCAGACTATGAGAAATAAGATTCTCTGGTCTGATGAGACTAAGATAAAACTTTTTAGTGATAATTCTAAGCAGTGTGTGTGGAGAAAACCAGGCACTGCTCATCACCAGACCAATACAATCCCAGCAGTGAAACATGGTGGTGGCAGCATCATGCTGTGGGGGTGTTTTTCAGCTGCAGGGACAGGACGACTGGTTGACATTGAAGGAAACATGAATGAGACCTGGTACAGAGGTATCCTGGATGAAAACCTCTTCCAGAGTGCTCTGGACCTCAGACTTGGCCGACGGTTCACCTTCCAACAAGACAATGATCCTGAGCACAGAGCTAAAATAACAAAGGAGTGGCTTCAGAACAACTCTGTGACCATTCTTGACTGGCCTAGCCAGAGCCCTGACCTAAACCCAATTGAGCATCTCTGGAGAGACCTGAAAATGGCTGTCCACCAACGTTCACCATCCAACCTGACGGAACTGGAGAGGATCTGCAAGGAAGAATGGCAGAGGATCCCCAAATCCATGTGTGAAAAACTTGCTGCATCATTCCCAAGAAGACTCGTGGCTGTACTAGCTCAAAAGGTGCTTCTACTCAATACTCAGCAAAGGGTCTGAATACTTATGACCATGTGATATTTCAGTTTTTCTTTATTAATAAATTTGCAAAAATTTCTACATTTCTGTTTTTTCAGTAAAGATGGGGTGCAGAGTGTACATTAATAAGAAAAAAAGAACATTTTTGCATTTACCAAATGGCTGCAATGAAACAAAGAGTGAAAAATTTAAAGGGGTCTGAATAATTTCCGAACCCACTGTAAGCACATAACAGTTTATTCTGCAAAAAAAAACCTGATTTTAATGTGCCCTGACAGTGGTTGCCTGGCAGCTCTAAATTGTGTTCCACAAACAAGATGAATGCAAGGAATTCACCAAATCCCAGGGATTACTTTGACCTTCACCCTTTAACTCCTGAACCCTGTATTTGTACCTAAACAGGTGTTCTTGGGCAAGGGCCATGGAATAAGTTGCCTTTCAGTGGTGCAGGCTAGCAGGAGTGGTCAGACAGATTCCCCAGGTCAGAACAAAGAGGGAGAGAAAAGTTTAAAAATAAGGAGATGGAAGAATAGTCCATAAAACAATCAGTGGTCATTGCAGGAATAAAATATATTAGATAGGACTAACCAGAGAACACAAAACTATATCTGGCAGCTTTCAGAAGTAATCTGGAAGTATAAGTAAGGTGCGGTGCTTTCCAATTGGATCATGACCCAGTGGAGATGTGAAACTGATTCCGCATTAACAGCATACCGTGTGCCCAAGAATTGTATTATAAATCACACATTTATTATTGCTTGGATTTTATTTATCACATAGTATGAAAACTGTAAAGAGATTTGTTATGAAATATTTCATTGCATTTTGCAAAAAAGGACGGTGAATAGACTGTTTACTGCACAACATTACAACATGGTAAGGGAATATATGTCTAGGCCTACAATACAGTACATTGAAATTTATTCAGGCGATAATAACAATTTGTGCCATCCAGCAATGCCTAAGGGCTTGGAACATTAGTAATCTAGGCAGTAAAGCAAGGGTCTCAAACTCGCGGCCCACGGGCCAACTGCGGCCCTCAGGA
>VIAB01002009.1:26191-36798 GCA_009801035.1 Oophaga pumilio | reverse complement strand
GATGGCAGCTACCATCAATCACACCCCATCTTAGATTTCAGGGCAGTTACATCATGAACGCACATTCCTTCAGTCCAGTGCCACTCCGTCCAGTCTGTTTCGGTGACCAGAGGAATACACATTCAAGATATGACAGGACGCTGCTCTGACGTGTTCGCTGTCTCGTGCTTCACACAGCCTGTCCTGAAATCGAGACGTGGTGTGATTGATGGAGGCTGCCATCTTCGAATCTTGACAGAGTGCACTAGATAAAGAATACCTATTTGCTAAATGAAGGTATTTAGAAAAATGTTTAATATTTTAATGTGTATTATTTAATGTATTTATTTTAGTACATTTTTCAGAGAACCACTTTAAGCTGTGTATAGGAGTGGGTGCCAAATTTAATTTTTGCCCATGGTGTTAGGAAATCTAGATTTGCCTCTGCTACTCTATATTTTTTTTTTGTTATCCCCTACATCTCATCATGCGCTTTCTCCTGCCATTATCACTTAGTATTGGCCTCTTTGGTGTTAGATCAATTTGCAGCAAGAAGGAAAAGAACAGATCAGTGAAGCTACTGGGTATGTTGGTTCACCACTGAACACAGAAAAAGGAGGATCAGCATTCTGGCCACAGTAGAAAGTGATACCCGAGACAAAACTGTAAACTATTGTAAGACAGCGCTTACTTCATGTGTTGAGGGACACTCGCTTGGCAACGGGATTAAAGCACACAAGCACGTTTTTTCTCACAAAACAGTCTATCCGGTTTATTGAGACATCATAAACCGCACCATAGGGCATGTTACACTTCACAGACCTCACATAGTCCATAGTACTTCATAATGTACGGCTTTACCTTGCAGTCACTAAGCACGCCGGACTCCTCACTACGTCCCATTACTGTGGGTGACCGCACGCTGAACAATTCATTACAAATATCAACGGAACATAATTAACACAGTCAGTCTGTTCCAATGGCAGAAAAGTCTCTTATGTTATTATAACCCCCTTTTTGGAGTTACCTTCCTGGAGCTCCTGCTCCACACTCTGACTCCTGTCAGTCCTCTCTCCTATACTGGGATCACCGTCCTGGACAATGCCTTGCTCACCAGGCCACTCCCGACCCTCAGAAGGACGGTAGCTTCACCGCAGTGCCGTCACAGCCTCGTCACACTCTTTCCCTGTGCTCTTCAGGAAGTCCACTCCTTGGACCTTCCAACACAGGCCTTCAGGTCCATGGCCTCACCATGTGCTTTTCAGGATTCTGATCCTACTTTCAGGATCTTCCAACACAGGCCATCCAGGACCTTACACTCTGACCATTCAGGTCCATACAGTCCGCTCATGTGACCCAACCATGGCCACACTATGTAGCTGTATCCACCCCCACAAGTGTGCAGTGTATGTGTGGTTAGACAGTCCCGCCCAGCTCTCCGACTAACCCTGTAAGCCCCCCTTACAAAATAAACAAAACTTGTGGAACTACAGTCCCAGCACAATAACATTATGGGCTTACAGTGCAGACTTCCTCTGCAACACATACCGGCCATTTACAATGATGCCGGTCACTGTCTTACCATCACAGTTACGCCTCCATGCGTATCCTGAGGAGCCCATACAGTGCCGCTAGCTGTAACAAGAGTCACTGCCTCACACTATATACAAAATTGTAAAATATACCATATACATTATATATATATAACACTTTGCAATAGGCACATAAAAAAGAAAAAAATTGTAAACAAATGAAAAATAACAAATAATAATGGAAAAAAACAGAAACAAAATTAAGGACACCGAAGACAGCAGACAACTGAAAATCAAGGTGTCATATATATTTTACTGTCTTGGTTTTTTACTTCCTTACACTACATGGGGTATTCAATACCACTTTGCTGCTTTTAGTATTACTTTTTGAAGGGTGAGCAAGCGCAGGTGTTTTTTTTTTAATCTTTTCTCCTATAAATAAAACTGCACACTATTTGTAATGAATGTCTATTGCAACACACTTTATTTGAGGTGCCTTGTTGAGTGTCAAATAATACCTTATGTGGGACAAACCTTCTAAGAAGGCAAACTGTGTTCTACCTCTGTTTTACATGTAATGCTAATGCATGCTGCTGTGTGCTTAGCGACATATCAGTAGGCAATCTTAATTGTAATTAAGTGATGTGATGATCAACACATGGGAGAATGACAGCATTATTTGTGCCATCAATAAAAGGGGATGGGTGCTAGGCTTTATTTGTGAATATTTATAAACAGACATCCTAAAAAGTTTGAAATCAGAGTAAAAAAACAGTGCATCTCATAAATGTCAATAATTTAATCAAACAGCTAACTCAAGTACACGTATAGCCTTCCTAACAAAGCTTCAATGTTTTGGTGATGGTGATTTTTACTTTGTGTAATAATCATAGAGGGACAATTGTTCTATTTTCCTGATATGAATATTGGCTTGCTTACCTTTTGGCAAACATTTACATCAGGCTTCTATGTCTATGTCTACAGTGTTCACAATCAAATACTTAATTCCAAGGATGGATTTCTGGAAACCTTATCCCATTTCTCAACACTTCTAATGACCTCTCACACTAAACCATCGTCTACCATCCATGTGTCCCTTGATCCTAACGATGAAAGCACTGGTAATCTTCATCCACAACTCCTGAATGTTACAGAGATAGAGGCATTGGAGTGGTTGGTGGACTCTCAAGAACCCCTTGTGTTTCTCTTTTTACCTGGAAGCAAACATCACTTGGCTAAAAGAATACAAGAAAAACTGAATGGGACACTGCTTGAGAGAATCACAGAAAAGACAAGAGAGGTGCTGGAAGACATGAAAGACATTTTTTCAACTAGTGACCATGTCCAAATCCTTCAAAAACTCATTAACGCTTGCCATAACCACATTAACGTTAGCTATTTATCTGTAGATGAGAAGCAGTCGCCACAGGTCGTTAATGAACCGCATAGGAAACTGCACTCGCTGATGCTCCTTAAAACTTTACAGACAATTCGTGTTTACTGGCAAGACCGGAAAAAATTATCACGACAGAACCGTGGAGCAGGCCTCAAACCACATTGCCGCTTGCAAGAGCTGACCATTAACTTAAAACCATATGAAGAGTATAAGGACATCCATTTCCCAGAAGAAATAAACATCAATAATTGTGTAGGGCCATGCCGGTTCCCACAGACCACCCAAAGTGATTACAAAGCCCATGTTATTCTGCTCATCCAGCTCCAGGAGAGAAGACAATCTGGCCTTGATCGACCACCTTGCTGTGTACCTATTCAATACCAAGAACAGTGGCTGATGGTGGCACATGAAAATGGCATTAAACTTCACCTGTACCCCAATATGGTTGCTAAAGAGTGTGGGTGCAGATAGGTATAATATGTAGGATCATCATCATCAGTTCTATGGCAAATTTAAAGAAGCTCTTCCAGTATATGTAGCGTAGTATACGTACATTAAAATACTTACCGATTGCTGTCTTCTCTGGTTTCCAGCTCCGCTCTGGTGCACTTCTAAATCACGTGACTGCTCTGCATCTTTGTTGGCTCACACAACATCAACTGCGTGGGGCGATGCTATTTACCTTTTGGAAGTCTAAGAGACTATGAGAAAAAGAAAGCAACCTCTGGTCCGCACACAAAACACTGTATGAGCCAGTTAGTTTGATTTGATGTCAAGTGGTTCAGAAGAGGATCAACAATACAGAGTGGTAAATATTTTAATACACAATACACAACATACATATTTAAAAACGAATAGAGGATACATTTGCTGGGAGAGCTTCTTTAAGAACATTCTCAACTTGTGCATCTCAGTTAAAACCTACATACTACAGTAATGTTAAATATACCCTGTGGCCTATACTCCAAAAGGGTTTGTCAACCTGATTCTTTTTTTTCTGGACAATGTATTAAATAAAACACAGCCAGCCTTTTTAGACACATTGGAAAACTATAATGAATAACAAAGAATATAATACAAGCCTAGAATACTGAGTCAAACATATTAGTAGCATTTACTATGAAATGGAAAACAACCATAATTAAGGTTATAATGTCTATTACAATTTCACAGTAAATACTATTGTATTCTAACTTAAAAAAACACACACTATAATCACAAAAACAAAAAAAGTACTCTACTTTTTACAAACTGTACATAAATTTACATATGGTTGGCAAACCTGTCTCCAGGGAATTTCAGTTCCATTATATAATTAGGAGAGTTCCTCGATTTCAATTCTTGCAGCTGCGCTTTTCTACTGCGCTTTTCCACTTTTAATTTTCATTGGAACTAGCCTCCATTTTGATTCGTAGATTTCATTCTACAGTTTATTCCTGAATACTCTGCTATAAATCCCATGAAGCATCAGCACAGTACCTGATTATCCTTTCTACCATATCTATATTATAAGATAACAATCAATGAGGCTGCACTGTGATCTTCATTATAACCGGATGTGCCAGGAGCAGCGTAATCATAATCAGCAATTGTGATAGAAGTTTCTTTCCCTGAGTATGAGGGAATCTATGTAATTTGACCATATAGAAAATTCTGGCGACCCCTTTCAGAGAACATAAAGGTATGTAATTTTCAGAGATCACATGACTTAACTGAATGAATTTTAAGGTGGAAAAGATTTACACACACACATACACGTGCGCGCACTGTGCAAAACATTTAGTCAAGTGTGGAAAATCTGCTTTATAAAAAGGTGTTAATAGTTTATTTTTATTAATTATAAAAATGCAAAGAGAGAACAAAAGAGAGAAATCTAAATCAAATCAATATTTGGTGTGACCGCCCTTTACCTTCAAAACTGCATCAAAGCAGGGTACACTTGCACACAGTTTTTGAAGGAGCTCAGCAAGGGGTAGTTCCAAAAACATATTGGAAAACCACAGAACTTCTGTGGATGTAGGCTTGAACAAATCATTCTGCCTCTTTATGTAATCCCACACAGACTCGATGTTTATATCACAGCTCTGTGGAAGCCATATCATCTCTTCCAATACTCCTTGTTCTTCTTTATAGTGATGATAGTTCTCAAAAATATTGGCTGTGTGTTTGGCTCCAAGTTTGTTCTGAAGCAGATCAACAACTCCATGAGATGATGGTATTACATAATGGTTAAATATCTACCTGTATTATCAGTATTGATGAAGCCATTAACTCTAGGATGCGTGACATCTGAAATATACACTTTCACATAACCCGGGCCTTTTAGGCCTTTGTGCAAATCATATGGAGGAACTCAAATAAATAAACTTTTTCAAGTTTATTTAAAAAATGCAGAGAAAGTAATGAAAAATGCACAACATTGTAATTATAATTGTTTGCAAAGTAAGCTATCGGGGGTTACGCATTCTATTAACCATGACAACATTTCCAACTTCATTTGCAGAAATATAGCCCCAAACTTGCAAGGAACGTCCACAATGCTTCACTGTTGCCTGCACTCATTATTGTACCACTCTCCAGCCCTTTGGCGAACAAACTGCCAAATATTTCAAATTTTATATCATCAGTTTAGAGCACCTACTGCCATATTTGTACACTTCAGTTCCTAAAACTTTGTGCATAATTGAGTCGTTTGGCCTTGTTTCCACATGATAGCTATATTTTTTCGCCACAGTTTTTACTTCTGGACAGGCTTCTCTGAACAGTAGATGGGTGTAGCTGGGTCTCATTACTGACACTTTTTGAGCTAATGACACTGCTAGACATTTTCCAGTTTCAAAGTAAGAATGATAGGTCTTTCAGCTGCTGCACTAAGTTTTCCTGGCCAACAAAAAGCATATATGGCTCTCATAATTAACTGTTCCTTGGTGTCCTTAGACATCCATGCAGATAGTTATCCATCATGCTATAGCATCAGGGAGGCATCTGATTGGCTCCAAACTTATTCGGCAGCAGGACTACGACCCTAAACAACCAGCCAATATGACAAAGAACTATCTTCAGTGATTATGTTGAGCCTTGATCTCAACATAATCATGCCTGTGTGGGATTACACGTAGAGACAGAAAGATCTGCTTAAACCTAAATCTCCAGATCTGTGGTTAGTTCTCCAAGATGTTTGGAACAAGTGTATTTAGAAGAATTGAGGCTTTGATGCTGTTTTGAAAGAAAAGGGAGGTCACACGAATTCTTAATTTAGATTGCTTTTTTGTTAATTCACTTAGTATTTTGTGAATTGATAAAAATGAACTATTAACACTTCAGTTTTTGAACGCATTCTTAATTTATATCATATTCTTCACAACTGCCTAAAACGTTTGCATAGTCTTGTGAATATATATATGTACGTACTCACATGTGTATAATATATATATACGTAACTTAGCCAGTGACAAGATGAATTCGATTGACAAAATAAATTAATAAACCCCATCCCCCCCAAAAAAAAACCTGGACTGCTACTTTAACAATACAAGACAAAGTACTGGGCATATTTAGTATAATGTGAAGATTTTAAAAGGTTTTTTCCAAACATTTTTTTAGACCATTGACTTGCTGAGGTAAAAATTAAACTGAGCCTTACATACCCACAGCTGCTCAAGTACTGCTGCTGTCCCTGGGCATTGTCGACAGGCCGTGCAAGTTGGAACTAGACCGTTGAACCAGCGATTGACGTCAGCAGTCACATCACCTCTGCAGCCTGTCAACAAAGACTGGGGAGAGCAATAAAGAGGCAAAGCAACTATGGATGAGTGTAGCAGAGTTTGTTATTTTTAACCTCGGCAAGGCTTATTCTTCTTTATGTATATAAGTAGTTTAGTTTACATTAGACATATATGAAAGGAAAAACGTGTATTTGTATAAGCTTACCTGCAGTGAAGTCACAAATAACTTACTATTAGAAGAGTAACTTGTTTAAAGCATGTACATGAAAATGACTTTAGTTACAGAAAATCACAGCATGTTTCTATCCAAATTTTACATAAGCATTGTTGTATAACTTCATTAAATAAATTTTCTGAGAAAATGAGTAATAATGTCGGTAGTGTCGCTTATTATTTACAAAGATGCTTGTATTTTCTTCATTGGGATAATTATTACATCTTATAGCATTTTACCCTACGTTCATCTTCTCCGATGGGGCTTACATTTGAACCCCTGCAAAAATGAATCACGGTGTGCTCTGTGGCACATAATTTTTAGCCGTTTATGCCTACTAGATATGGGCAAAAAGATATAGTAAACTACGTCTTGCTGCCAGTCTCAACTAGATGTGTAAGGCCAACAATTATGTACGACAGCATACTGTGACTCTGTTTCCTTCATTATAGTCAATGGCCCCGTCGTCAAATACGCTGGAATCTGAGACACTCATCTGAGACCCTAATTGCATATCCCCATAGATGAGGGTACTACCACTGAGATCTACACTCATCCCGGGATCGGGAACCCCACATCTCGTGACCATTATCAGAAGAGAGATGACCGAGCATGTATTGCTTTCTCTATTTACTTCTGTAGGAGTTCTGACAAATTCTTGAGCAGTCACTGTTCTTCAGAATCCACATCTATCAGTACATTTATAGCATATTTAGCGGAAACATGTCTAAGATGTGAATACCCTGTTAATAATCAAGGGTCATCCGTGTATGACCACGTACATAGGTACTCACTGAGTACAATCCCCTTCTTGACTCCTAAGGCCAGACTGAGCGTGAATTTACATTAATTGCAAATTATACAAAATCTTTTCCCACAAAACTATATATCCGCCTCAGTTCCTGATGTCCTATAGTCTCCATTTCATACTGTATGTACAAAGTTACTCGTTTCTTTTAACCCCTTCATACACCTTGATGTACATGTATGTCGTTGTGACCTGTTATTTACTGCACTACATCCTAAATGTATAGCACGAGGATGAAGCATACACAGGAGCAATGCCCGTGCCATCCGCAGACGAAGCAGAATGGACTCCCGTTCCACAGCAATGATTATAGCGGTATGTGATTCTAGCTGTTTAATGCTTTCCATGCTGGGAGTGTTACTGACCACACATAAAATGATTTTGACAGAGCGAATGTGGTCCCTCTGTCAGTCCACATGCATCCCCGCAGCGCGATTGCAGGGTGCTGATAGTTTGCTGTGGGATTTCAAGGTCTAACAGTGGCCTGTGTGTCTGCCACATTCCTCAGCCTATTAGATCCTGTTGGAGACCGGGTCTGATAGGCTGTCAGTTAGATAATGCAATGTACAAACTGTGCAATGTATTGTTTTATGGTTTTTAAGGTTGAAAGTAGCAACAAGTCCATCAAGTTCAAGCTATAGGCAACATGTAAAAGTCACTGGCTGCATGATTCCAGCATTGTATGGCTGACTCTGCTGCGGCATGATAGAGAAAACCATTCTCTAAAAGCCACTGGGGACCAAGCTGTATGGGAGACTAGTCGTATAGGCGGGTCCCTGGCAGCTCCTCCCCACCCACTTCAGTAACATCTGGCTGCAATGTTTTTGGCCACCCACACAAAAACAGCATGAAAAATGCTTTGGAATCAGAATCACACAGGAAGTTTTTCTGATGTTACCCTTAAAGTGGCATTCCCATCTCCAAGATCCTATCCCAATTATTTAGTAGGTGTAATAATAATATTAGCAAATACCTCAAATTAAAAATGTAGTATAGTTTTTCTGATTCGCCATAGCGCTGACCTGATATGCAGGGCATTGCAGCACATTAGGTATCCATGGTTACGACCACTAACAACTGTCACTATATCAGTGGATGTAACCATGGATACCTAAGGTTCTGCAATGCCTGCACATGAGGAAGGAGAGACAGTGAATCAGAAAAACTATTCTACATTTCTAATTGGAGGTATTTGCTAATATTATTATTATTACACCTACTACATATTGGGCTAGGTAGGATCTTGGAGATGGGAATATCCCTTTAAGTGTTAAACTAGATTCAAATATGCTTGCAGGCGCAACAATTGTCACTCTATTCTACTGTTTTGACTTTGAAAACAGCATTTGGTCAATACTTTGCATCAGTATTTTAAGCCAAAAATCAGGGATGGATCCTGCAGAGAGATAAACTCGAATCACAACCCTTTAGTCTCTTCTTTTGGTTCATCTCCAAGCTACTAGGTGCTAAACTGTAAATTCCTACATCCAGCAAGTAAATTATTCTGACATAAGACAGCAGACTATCATAAAAAACATGTAGCCTGCTGACTACAAGGAAGTCTTCAGAAGTTGAAATTACAACAGTTGCCTTATTCTACATTTGGACTTTTTCTAGTAATACCTTTTAACACTTTTTCCCAATCTGATCCCCAAAACTTCCTTGTATTGACAATTTTCTTAATGCTGCACTAATTATATAGTTTACGCTCATCAATAATTAGCACTAGCGATAAGCAAGCATGCTTGTTGCTTGGGTTATCCCGAGCACGCTCAGGTGATCTCTGAGTATTTGGGCGTGCTCAGAGATTTAGTTTCTGTTGCCGCAGCAGCATGATTTGCGGCTGCTTGACAGCCTGAATACATGTGGGGATTGCCTGTTTGTTAGGGAATTCCCACATGTATTTAGGTTGTCAAGCAGCAGCAAATCATGCAGCTGTGGCAACAGAAACTAAATCTCCGAGCACGCCCAAATACTCAGAGATCACCCGAGCATGCTCGGGAAAACCCGAGCAAAGAGCATACTCGCTCATCACTAATTATCACGCTTATGTATGGGAGATCCCGAAAGGTGAACCCTGAGAACTAGATAGAGGAACATGGTTTTAAGGGCTATTCATTATGTACTTTCCTAACATTTTAGTCATGTTTCTGACTCCAAAAACTCCACAGTTAATCCTTTACTTTAGATGGGGTTTGGCTGATGTGTGGAAATAGTTGTGCATCAATGGTCCAGTAATATATTGAAGTTCGGAGGTATTTCTGCCTTACCCTGGATAAACTCAACATTAAAATCATGGGCAAAACATGAATATGAACTATGTAACTGTAATGTTTGCAAAATAGTTCTTTGTAAACTAAATTCTTAGGGGTATTATGAGTTATTTCATTTGAGCAAACACATTTTTCTTTCCTCTTTATCATACCAATTTGAGCTGGCGAATAACCAAGGGTAAAATCTCAGATACCGCTGCTTACTGTTTAGATGTGTGCCGCTATAAATCTAGGAGTTGTGCAGGACAGAAAGTAAAATATTTAAAATAAATAAATAGCTTACAATATTATTATTATAAGAAATGTTATCTTATTTTACATACTTTTTTTGCAGTTATCCGTTTTTTCACAGAACAGTTATCCTGCAAATCAGGTTTATGTATACAGCACTGTACAAAAGTTTTAGGCAGGTGTGGAAAGAAAAAGCTGCAAAGTAAGAAATGCTTTCAGAAACAGAGGTGTTAATAGTTTTTTTTAATCAATTAACAAAATGCAAAGTGAATATACAAAAAGCAACTTAAATCAAATCAAGATTTGGTGGGATCACACTTTGCCTTCACACAGCATCAATTCTTATAGGAACACTTGCACCAAGTCAGTGACATTGTAGCATTATAGACAGGTGTAGGCGTAACCAATTACCGTATATACTAATGTATAAGCCGACCCGTGTATAAGCC
>VIAB01002008.1:42305-54098 GCA_009801035.1 Oophaga pumilio | reverse complement strand
ATTCCAAATACAAATGCCACACCTGGAATCAGCTGCAGACCTTTTACCTGCTTAATTGATGATAGATTGGCAAGGGAATAGCCCATTAAAGAGATTTTGAGATAATTGTCCAATTACTTTTTGGTCCCTTTTAAAAAGGGGCAGCTACATAATAAAGGAAACCTGTCAGCAGGATTATGCACTGTAACCTACAGTGTCATGTCAGTGCCGTTATACTGATAAAAATGATATCTTGGTTGATGAAATCAGTGACCTGTCAGCAGTCTGCATTATGAATACCTAAACAGGCCCGCCCCGAAGCACGAACATATCATTAGTTCAAAACTGAAAATAAAGATTAAACAACAACCACAAGATGGATTTCATCAACCAAGGTATCATTTTATTCATTATAACTGTGCTGACTCAACACTGTCTGTAGCACAATCCTGCTGACAGATTCCCTTTAAAGAGCTGTAATTCCTAAACTCTTACTCCATTTAGGATGTGAATACCCTCAAATTACAGTCTGTTCTTTAAGCCCATATAGATTATAGAACTGCCAAAACTTGTAACTGTCCAAATGTTTTTGGGCCTAAATGTATGTGTGCATGATATTTCAGTGCCATGGATGCATTATGGTGATATGGGCACTGGCAGTATTACTTGGGCGCAGTTTGGCGACTGAGGACCTGGCTCTGTTAAATTTAAAAATAAAAATATTTGCCCCTTGAAGTTCCAGCCTTGACTCCCTACTTATAACCTTGTAAGGCAGGTGTGATAAATATTGCAAGCTGCCCTAATGTATTTACTAATGCTAATTAGTAATTGGTAATAATCTCTGTGGCCATAATCTTTATATTTGTATGTCCTTTATCCATTTTATAAATTGACACAATTATAGAAAAGCATCTTTTCTCTTGGTTCTCCGGATTCCCAAAGAAGCACAGAAGTCCTATAGTCCATATCTTTAGACATCCTGTTTTTTTCCTTTATTTCTGTGTTATTGACTGCTACTTAAATGCTTTTCATCCAAACATGGTAAGTCATTACTATTACTTATACACCCACACAGCCTTTATGGTGTGATAAGTGAATGAACCTTGTCTTATACAAAACACTCGCAGAATGTACAGAATTTGCTCTTGGCTTTTTAGCAGAATATCTCCGATGTTCTGACAGACTAATGGTTGGGAACCCTGCCATCATTGTGGACTTGAGACTGAGAGCAGCTGCCTGACTGATGCCGCTTTACATTTCTCTTCCTTGGCTAGTACCATTCACATGAACCTGCGCTGATGACCTAATCTTCCATATTTTGGAAGACGTATTTCATGCACATGTACAAGCAGTCCGACCTCAGACAAGGACAATTAATAGAATTTGTAATTCAATGTATTAAGAAGAGCCATGTTTATGTTCCCACCCAACACTATAATAGTTCCCCTCTGTACTTGCAGGTACACATTTATATGTGCCGCTACTTTCATAATACTAATTATTTGTTTTAGATCACGTTCAAGATCACCCAGAAAACCACCACAGACTACAGAAAGAAGAAGGGAGGAAGACCGAGATAGAGACTTCCCATGTTCTTATCGTGTTGGACACAACCCCGGAAACAGCAGGAAGCGTTCTAGATCACGGTATGAAAGCTCTAGTCAAAGCTACCCAGAAAACCTATCTAATGGCTGACATCCAAGCTATGCCACATGTTCCATACAATGTTTAGGAGGGAAGAAATGGGACAAAATTGGAATAGTAAATAGCCTCAAAGCGCCGTAGAAATAAAAAGCCAAAAAATTGCACCCATTAAAGTGTATCTGTCTTTATGAGAGATAATAATCCCTCTTGGTACACAGACGGACCTTAGTTCTCGGGGTGCAATCGCAGAAGCTGCATATGTACAGGGAAAGCTTTTTTGTCAAACTTATGCATAAGCCCCAATTATCTGAAGGCCAAGTAGGGTTCTGGTGATCTCCATGGAGCCTGTCCATCAGCCTCCTCTTAACATGGCAATGCAAGGAGGCTGATGGGTCTGGTCACATGCTCCTCCACAAGCTGCCATTTTGTGGATATGCGTGCTCTCCAGTCTGAGAGAGGTTGTACTAACAAGTGCAGAAAGAGGACCTGTAATACTTGTATATTAGCAAGTGCCTCACAGTCAGTACATTTGATAAGGGGTTGTGCATGATGCTGAAATTCTACTTTGTATAAATTCTCGTTTTTGCTTTGTGAAGTCCACTTTACAGAGGAAAATGCTAAAAATATTTTGTAACTGTTAGTAATTGATGACAGATAGTCTTTTAAGTGACTGCCCGTGTGTTATTTTCACATACACAAAGCTGATGGAGTAATAAAAAAAAGAATTAAGTCTGATGTACTACCCCTTGCCATTCCATCACCCATTAGTCCCCTAGTGCAGGGTTCCCCAACTCGAGTCCTCAAGGCCCACCAACAGGTCATGTTTTCAGGATTTCCTTAGTATTGCACAAGTGCTAATTGCATCCCCTGTGCAATACAAAGGAAATCTTGAAAACATGACCTGTTGGTGGGCCTTGAGGACTGGAGTTGGGGAACCCTGCCCTAGTGGACGTGGCTGCTGTGTACAGAGTGGGGGCTCTGCTTTCTGTTGTCATCACTGTGGAGGCCACTGATTGGCTGCATCAACCACATGATGTCACTGGTGCAGCTACATCAGCGCAGCCCAGGTGCCGCAGCGGAGAGTCGGTGCTGGGATGCCGGCGTAGCTTCTCCTGACTCTCTATTCACAGGAAGCTCTTCGTGCAGACAATCCCTTGTCAGTAGTCATCTCTGTATTGGTGTGACAGCTCAAGAGCCATTCCGTGCTCTGTGCATGGAGAATTTCCCCCCTTTTTTTTTTCATCTTGTTGAAGAGATCCATTTTATCAGACTGTGGGATGCCCTCCCGGCTGTGACTGTAGTGCCTTTGTCATTGCTTGGTCTTCTTCGAGATGAGAAGTAATGATATTTTGGCTCACTGTTATTTCTATGGCGCAGTGTTGGTTGGACGACAATAAGTGTTTTGTTTGGGGGGTTTTTTTTATACATTTTATTTCCCACTAATATGACAGTCTGGGAAGAGACAAGTCGTCTTTGTGCAGTTTTATATAGTTATGTTTTTTTTATCATTATCTGAGAGTATCAGCCACAGATGTGATAATGAATATGGTCTCTAGACCTGGTGATCTTGCTGTGCTTTGTAGTACTTTTCCACAGCTTCGGAGCCAGTAAAGTTCTTGCAGACACAGCGTGAGACTGAAGGAGCTTTGTGTCTTTTCACAATGGCTGCTCCTTTTTCCTTCGGCACTTGAGTGTTGTCCAGACTCCTGGCGCTTCTGTGTACTCTAACTCTGCGCTGCCGAAGGCGATACATCTGAGCGTGCTAGTTATGTAAATGCGCAGGTAGGCATCGCCCGCTGAGTACTTTCATGGAATTAGGCGTCGTCGGGCTTCTGAGACGGCTCAGACTCTCCATCCATTACAGAATGATGATAATTAGTAGATACATTCAAGATATTGTGACATGGAATAATGACATAGGAAGGCTCTAGCATTACTAATTCATGAAGTAGTCTGGATTAATGGAAATCTACGCACTATATAATGCTTTAGGCTTACTAAACAGGTAGAAACAAGAGCTGGACGATCAGATGGTGGATTAAAGGAATTTTGCTGTAATTTTCTGTGCTATTTTAAGTATTGCTGGCTACAAACATAAATTGCAGATGTTGAGCTTGAATGTCGTGCGCCTGTTACTTCGCCCCTTGTGATCTTGACTCCTGCGGCTTCTGAACACCACTAACACTTAGGGCCCCGTAAACATAGCGACACACTAGCGATCCCAACAACGATATGCACTTGTCAGGATCGCTGGTGTGTCGCTACATGATCGCTGCTGAGCTGCCAAACAGGCAGCTATCAGGACAGTGACACTGCGGGTAACGTCGCTTAGTTACCCGCAGTGTACCTTGGATACCAGCCCGCTGATGCAGGGAGCTGGTAACCAAGGTACACATCTGGTTTCCAGGCGCTGCGCGGCACCTGGAAAACCGATGTGTACCTTGGTTACCAGCTCTCCTGCAGCAGCGTGCTGGTATCCAAGGTACACATCGAGTTTCCAGGCGCCTGGAAACCCGATGTGTACCTTGGTTAAAAGCTGATCGCTGGTCTCCCGCCTGCCACACGCAGCGATGCGTGCTGGCCAGCAGGAGACCAACGATCAAAAAAATGTCCAGGACATTCAGCGACGATCAGCGATACCCAGCAGGGGGGCTGATCGTCGCTGAATGTCACACACAGCGATATCGCTGGGGAGATCGCTGTTGCGTCACAAAACTAGTGACTCAGCAGCGATCTCGCTAGCGAGATCGCTGTGTGTGACGGGGGCTATAAAGATTAAAGCAACAGTTTTCTTTATTTCCTAGATCAAAAGTCCACATGAAAATAAGCAGCTTTGTAGTATATCTTATCAGAGAAATCTGCTTCTTTGCGAGGATTGGTCAGTCATTATCAATACTGAGATATAATCTGTATCCAGTGCAGACAGACTATCCCATTACTGAGATAGGAGATGAGAGCTGCTGTGGATGCAATTCTTTGTGGAGGGAGGAGCTAGAGGCTGAGCTCCTCCCCCTCCCGCTGTGTTTGCAGCATTTGTAGTGAGTAAAGGGTATGCCACACTAAACAACATCGCTAACGGGATCGCTAAAAAACGTCACTATTTAGCGATCCCGTTAGCGATGTTGTTGTGTGCGGCATCTGTCAGCGACGAGCTCCCTGCTGAGATCCTGCTGTGATCTCGCTCGTCGCTGACATCGTTCCGGACCCTATTTAGATCGTCGGCGCCCCGCAGGTAAGTATATATCGCTAAGTGTGGCACCTTTTCTTAGCGATTTAGCGGTACTTTTGTACCGCTAAAGTCGTTAAGAAGATCGCTAACCGCGATAGCGTCGTTAACTATATCGCTAAGTTAAGCCGCACTTAGCGATATAGAAACAATCCCGCTAGCGATCGCATTAGTATGCGTCGTTATCGCTATCGCTAGTGGGATTGTTTAGTGTGGCAGTACCTTAAAACTAACTTTAGACAAATCACACGTATTCCACCTGAAAAATGCAGCTTTTTTTCTGCGTTGTATATGCAGTGTTTTTACTGCTAAGCATTAAAGAGGCTGTCCACTACTCGGACAACCCCTTCTTAAACTAAATGTTTGGCCCTGATAAAATAATAAATCCTGTACTCACCTCCTGTGCCAGCGTTGTTCCCGTGGTGTCGGCACTTGCTCTCCCCAGGGCTGTGATACAGTGTCGTAACACGGGCACCCAATCAGCGCTGCCATCACTGTTTGCCTTTGTATGAACTGAACATGTAGAGGAAGCCAGGGCTGCAGCTCATCCCAGACTTTCTCTTCATGCTCAGTTGGTCCAAAGACATAGACAGTGGGCGTAGGGCACCACGTGTCATTCCACCACATCACAGCCCCTTGACCACGAGTGCCGACACCACTGGAACGGTGCCGGCACGGGAGGCGAGTATGAGATTAATTATTTCATCAGGGCCAAACATTTAGTTTCAGAAGGAGTTGTCAAAGTAGTAGACAACCACTATAAGGTTTTCGCTACAGAAAAAAAAATGCTGCAAAAATTGCCACATGTGAACTTACAGCCTAGAATTACTGGAAGTGAACATACTTGTAATTTCTGTAGACATTCCGTTTGCTTTTCCCCAAAGTGGTAACAAAACATGTCAAATTTAGACTGACAAACCTTTCCTCATGTGCATGGATAAATCGGGAGCCCATTTATCAGTGTAGATTGGCTGATGAAGAGTACAGGGAAATACTTGCTTTTGAGGAGATTCGGACAGCCTATGTCATGTCACGCAGTATGGATGTCTTTATGGCAAGATATTAGATTATGACGATAAATGTAGTGTTCGGGGATGCTAGGTTTGTTCAAGAATCACTCTCATCAAAGTTTTTATCTTAAAGTGAACCTGTCACCAGGTTTTTCCCATATGAGGTAAGGCCAGTACCTGTAGCTTATATACAGCATATTAGAATGCTGTATATACATGCCACCAAACCTACAAGAAAAGACCTTTTATTATACTCGCCTACTGGGCAGTCTGGTCCGATGGGCGTCACTGGTCTTAAGCCTGTGCCTCCTCTCTTCTTGTATTCGCCATTCTCCTTCCCATTTTTCGTGTGGATGACGCATCCTACATTGTCCACACATTGTCCAGCATTGTCCTCCTGCGCAGGCGTACTTCTCTCTGCCCTATCAAGGGCAGAACAAAGTATTGCAGTGAGCATGAGCCGGCGCTCTTTGGCCTTTTCCTGTGTATGCGCATTTCTGTACTTTGCTCTGCCATCGACAGGGTAGAGAAGTATGCCTGCGCAGGAGCATGATGCGAGGGACACTGTGGATGACTTAGGATGCGTCATCTACATGAAGCAGTGCAGGAGGACAGTGATCACAACAAGAAGGGAGGCACTGGACCGTCGGGGACGCCCATTGCATCGGTTTCCCCCCCATAGGGGAGTATAATCCTTTTTCTTGTCTTGCAGACCAAATCGGGGGTATATGTACAGCATGTTAAAATGCTGTCTGAGGACTTACAGGTACTTGCCTTACCTCATATGGGGAAAAAACCGGTGACAGGTTCCCTTTACAATATTGCTATCCTCAAGGCTGTGGAGTCGGAGCCCATTTTGGTGGAGTTGGAGTCGGTGTCATGGAAATTGAGGAGTTGGAGTCGAAGGTTTGACTTACCGACTCCACAGCCCTGACTATCCTCATATAGCACTATGTATGGTACTTACAATTGCTCATTTTTGCCTTTCTACCCAGCTAATTCTTCTCCTTTCTCTGCTCTATATAGAAACAGGAAGTCTTTTTTTTTTTTCCTGCAGAAATTATTCCCCTCTTCAACTCCTGACCCAGCTGCTCTGCCTCTTGCCATTGACTTTTGCGGTGACCTATGACTCATACAGGGTAAACTGACCCCCTGTTTCTACATAGAGCTTAGGAGGATTCAGCTAGTCAGTGTTCATTCATGTGCTGTCATCATAGACCTAATGGAAAACAGAAGAATAACTGGCTAGAAGGGAAAAATTAGCAATTGTAATTATACAGTGCTATATAATGATTGCAGTTTATTAAGAGGATAACCGTTTTGATGGGAGTGCTTGTGATATAATAGCGTATGGCGTCAGATTATTGAAACCACCAGTAACCATTTTTTATATGGCGTGGTGATCAAAGTGAAAGTGAAACGGTTCTAGGATTAGCACACTGCGTTTTTGGGGCCACTGTCTACATCTGATTGCGTTTTCTTACATTAAATTTGGACACCTGAAGCATGTTGTGCATACTGCTGCCATGGTGCCAGGCAGTGCTTCTTGATGCTCTGGCTCTGCACACCTCATCAACCTCAGCCATAAGTACTCTGTAGATTGTGAGCCTTCGCGGGCAGGGTCCTCTCCTTCTGTACTTATGTGTGCCCTGTATTGCTCATATTTATTGTACTTGTCTATATTCGTCCCCCTCTCACATGTAGGGCACCATGGAATAAATGGCGCTATAAAAATGAATAATAAAAAGTACTCGGTACATGCCTTGTCATTCACTAAGGCTGGTTTTACACTTGGCGTGTTTTTTACGGGTCGTATGGCCGTAATTTCCACGTTCTTCCGCAAAAACGGGCCGCAAAAAACCTTCTCGGATTGACAGTTTTCCCTGTTATAACAAATAGCAGGAAAAAAAAAACGCGTTCCGCAAATACTGTGTACCACAAAAACAAGCTAATGTTGTTTTTGCGGTACCATTGAAATGCATTGCAGCCGTGTCTGTAAGCCGTGAAAAATATTGAGCAAGCTCGATATTTTTTCACAGCCTCAAATACGGCCATACGGAGCACGGCCCTCCTACTAGTTTTTGCTGCCCCAATGCGCAAAACCGGCCAGCAAAAACACTGCAAGTGTAAAACCAGCCTTATTTGGGTATTGCGCATCTTGCCAGCCTGATGATAAACTGGTCATCCTACTGATAAAGGATACATAGTGCGGGTAATTAAAGACCTGTCCAATCACATTATACTAAGGGAATGGTGGGGGTAATGGGAAAGGGTATAGGTACATCCATAATGCGTGAGCCTCTCTGCCCTAAAAGAGATTCCCCCCTCCTGACCCCGGGTGTTGAGTGACTGGATTGGTAATCAGAACCAGACCCTGACTAGTACATTGGCTTGCCATCCTGGTACATGGGTTGGTGGTGGCTGAGACCCTGTCCCACAGTCAGCTTGCCAATGGCTGCAGGTTAAACCTTTTAAAAATGGTGCAGCCATTGGCCAACGACAGGTAGCTGAGGTGACTGCCACACTGTGGTTTTTATTACCTTACTTGCCTGTGTATGCTTGGCCAAAGGCTGAAACTGTGTGCCAGACCAACATAACCCCAATGTCTGCTTCCTGTATAGGCCATGTATCCACCACAAGATGTCTTATAAGCCTTCTATACGTTGCCCTGCAGTATCGCTTCAGTTTGTTTCCCTTAATTGCAGCGGTCCTGCAGATAATATAAGGAAGATTCTGTTTCTGCTGGAGTGCGCTTGTGAGTTTAGCTAACAATTAAGATACATTGTGAGAAGCTCTTATTCGCGCCCTTCTTGCTCCTGCAATGATTCTCCATTACACTGTGTAATAAGTGTGACAAATTAGAGCGATTTAGCTCATAGATATTCTTATATTCTCGGAGGGTCATTTGTGAAGTCGGCTCTTAACATTTGTCCGGTTGAATGATGGTGCCGTTCACATTATTGGAATATGAGGCTTCTGTAGATTTAGATATTAGTGCTCATCTCTAATTTGTAGCTTTCCACATTTCAGACTGTACATACATTTTTGCTGTTCATATTTGGATTTTGATGGATTTAGGATTGCATAACTCGACTCATGTAGGTAAAATGAATAGAAGCCTTTCTGTGTAAATGTTTAATGAGAAGTTTCCAATTGTATAGCTGGAACAACTTTGCAGACAGATAAAGATGAATGTGCCCCTCATGCAATATGTATTTTGTAGCAAATTATGAAATCTATTCATTATTTTTCTGACTTGTGCAGGGCCTTTGCTTACAACAGGCAGTCTACTTTTGTTATAATTATCTGTAGAATTCTACGGGACACGTTGAAAAGGGCAACAGTTTCCTTCTGTCCATCCATGCATGCTGTCATATGCGTTCTCATCCAGTCTGTGTGTCTGGCCTCCTGGTGGGATAAGTAGATGCAGCGTATATATGTACTTTGCTGAATTCTGTACACCCATATATTCACTTATACAAGCACAGGGAGCTAGATCATGTGGCAAAGCGCCAGAATTGAACAGTATAAGAAGACACCACATACTGATAAGCACACCTTAATATCAATAAAATATTTAAGTTTGAGTAACAAGAACAACCAATAAGATCATTTAAAATCAACAATTGTCACTCTCAAGCATACTTACCTAAGGTATCAATACACTAACTAGGCATCCCACAGTATATAATAGCAAATGCAATAGAAAAAGTGCAATTAACAGCAAAATATTTGGAGAATTAACACAACAACATTGAACTCCATATAGGCACATGATGTGCATGTATGCAGAGAAACCCCAAGATCTAATATGAGGAAATGAATATCATATCAAGGTACACAAGAAATGCAAGTGGGTGGGTAGATTCATCAGATAAGCACCTAAGATTGTAGTACAGACCATGATGCAAAATTGCGCACATATAGACATGCAGTTTGTAATTCAAAATCAATTCCAAAATCAATGTGAATATAGATCAAATAGTACAAAATAGCATATCTGACCGGAACTACATGTATGTGTCCTGCCTTGTTAGCTAGATATGGAGGGTTAGAATAACTAACCAGGCAGGATACACAGATGTAGATCCTGTCGGATTTGCAATATTGTACTATATGATCTACCGTATTTTTCGGACTATAAGACGCACCGGAGTATAAGACGCACCCAGGTTTTAGAGGTGGAAAATAGGGAAAAATATATTTGAAGCAAAAAATGTAAAATATTTAATAGCATAAATAACATACTATTATATGTGGTGTTATTATATATAATAGCATGTTATTATGTAGGAAGCTACGGGTAGAAGATGGTGCAGCGGGACCAGTGTGGTGTCTGTAAACTGCTATGTGAAGATGCTGGAGGGTGAGTATAAGGCCGGGGTCACACATGCGAGAAATTTGCACGATTTTTGTGCGAATCTCTCTCGTGAACACCCGGCACTGCCGCTGGCACTCAGACTGGAGCGTGCAGCTGCATAGAAAAACATGCAGCTGCACGCTCCGGTCCGTGTGCCGGCGGCAGTGCCGGGTGTTCATGCGATAGCTTCGCACAAAAATCGTGCAAATTTCTCGCATGTGTGACCACGGCCTAAGAATGGGGGCATAGGGCTTATATTTAAAGCCACACTCCAGCACTGATAACACTGGAGTGATGCTTTAAGATCCCATGGGAGAACTATAACTCCCAGCATGTCCTGCAGATCCTATGGCATGCTGGGAGTTATAGTCCACCACAGTATGGCAGAGTGCTTTTTTTAAGTGCTGTCATTACTAACCTTTTAATTAATTCTTTCTTGTACAGTGTGTCTGAAGGACCTGTGATGACATCATGAAGAGGCAGGGCTTCGTGTGGTCATGTGATGCTCCATCCCGCCCTCTTCATGATCTCATCACAGGTCCTCCACAGGAGCATTCAGCATGGCATCAGCACAGCCCCTGTGCTGTCAGGTATGCGATGCCTCCTGCTGCACTCTGCTCCTGCTGCCTCCTTCTACTTCCCACACAGATCCACACAGCTGCTGCAGAAATCAGGCGCTGGGGAAACCATGTGGCTCTGTCATTGGCTGCTCCCCACTCACTGCTCAGCTGATAGGTGGGCGGGGAAGCGGCTAATGAATATTCACTGCACTTAAGTATCGGGACCAGTGGTTTCCCCAGCGCTGGATTCCTGCAGCGGAGGGGATATTTTCCTGCCTCCTGCGATCTCACTCCACCGCTGCCCCCTGCTCCCCTCCCCACGTTACATTCCGACCATAAGACGCACCCACACTTTCCTCCCAAATTTGGAGGGAAAAAAAGTTTGTCTTATGGTCCAAAAAATACGGTATATCTATACATGGGCACACATGTACTGTACATGGACGCACTCATAAAAAGTGCTTACCAGCTACATGGACACACTTGTACATGGATTCTCTCACATAAGTGCTCGTCAGCTACATGGACGCACTCACCACTTACATGGACACACTTGTACATGGACACTGATAAAAGCGCTCACTGGCTACATGGACACAATTGTACATAGACGCACTCATACAAGCAGTCACCACTTAGATGGAAACACTTGTACATAGACGCAGTCATACAAGCACTCGCCACTTGGATGGACAAACTTATACATGGATGCTCTCATACAAGCACTGAACACTTGCATGGACACACTTGTACATGGACGCACTCACACAAGCGCTCGCCAGATAAAGGCACACACTTATACATGGAAGCGCTCACCACTTACATGGACACACTTGTACATGGACGCACTCACTAGCTACATGGACACACTTATACATGGACACACTTATACATGGCTGCTCTCACACAAGCGCTCACCACCTACTGTACATGGACACACTTGTACATTCACTCAGTCTATATCTACGGACACGCTTATACACACCATTTATTACATAACATGAACAAATACAA
>VIAB01002007.1:177960-188354 GCA_009801035.1 Oophaga pumilio | reverse complement strand
CTGGATGTGAGGTCTGTATAGCCTCCAGTAATACAGGCTGGATGTGAGTTCTGTATAGCCTCCCAGTAATACAGGCTGGATGTGAGGTCTGCATGTCCTCCCAGTAATACAGGCTGGATGAGAGGTCTGCGTGTCCTCCCAGTAATACAGGCTGGATGTGTGCTCCTCCCAGTAATACAGGCTGGATGTGTGGTCTGTGTATCTTTCCCAGTAATACAGGCTGTGTGTGAGGTCTGCGTGTCCTCCCAGTAATACAGGCTGGATGTGAGGTCTTCGAGTGCAGGATGCTGCTGTCTTCAGTGGCGTCATGTGTCCTTTGTGTTTTCTCTGCTCTCCCTGAGAATATAAATGCTTTCGCTCTCTACTCTCTAAACACTCTAATTTGCCAGGTAGAAACTGTCTCCTGCTTCTAGGAAAAAGGTGTCTATAGTCTTTAAATATTATTAATTCCCCCCCCAAAAAAAGAACACAAAAAAATAGGAAGAAAGACCAAGAAAACAACATATGAAATAACTGATGACTAATCCTGCCTTAGCTTCCATCCTAGAACATTACTGGGAGTACCCCCCGCACCTACATGGAGATCTTGATGGATTCCCCGATTCTCAGCTCACAGAGCTGCAAAGTGTTCAACCCCCCCAGCTGCAACAATTGTACCGACACATGGAGATCGAACAAATGCACGTCCTGGATCCTACAATGACGGCAGCGCATTCGCACTTACCACTGACTCACCAGGTATGCAATCACGACCATACTACAAAACTATTGGCCAGTTCCAGTTATATCAACTTCTAGGAGGCTCCAGGAAAAATGGGAATTACACTTTTTGCTTGTAGTACTTTTTCAGGAGAACTTCCTAAAATGTAAAACTTACCCTCGCCAATATATCACAGGGACTGTATATTTTTGTTCTCTTCAAGGTGTCTTATATCCCTCGCATTTGTCTGCCGTACCCATCTCCTGCGCCCCCCAGCTCAGAAGAAGATGACCATGAAAGGCAAAGCCCTCCTTTGGAAGTGTCAGATGGAGAGATGGATCCACGAGACACTAGTTATGGGATGCTTCTTGGAGAATCAGGTCAGTAGTGGTTTGGGGTCATAAATGTATTGTCCTCTTCTATAGGCTTCCAACAATGGAAAGTTCTTAAAAGTTATCAACATTTATCACCCAACTACAGCATAGATGATAAAGTGTGACTGGTGTGTGTCCAACTGTTGGGACCTCGTACGATTATGTTGATGGGGTTCTTGTATGCCCCGTGTGACTGGTGGGACGTGACCACTACTCTGGTCACAGTCTACAGGAGCAATGGTTAGACATGCCCACTACGGCCCCTATAGACTCATGAACGTGAACAGATCGGCGCATGTGCACCACCACTCCATTCACATCGAACACTGAGACCTCGTTCTTGGGATTCGTGTAGATCTGTCATGTGTGCATCGCCACGAAGATCGTCGCGGTTGCACATTCTGACTTCTCACAGCTGAGTAGCTGTTTCTTTGTGTTTGGCAGTTAGGGAGTTAATTCTGTCTGTGCTCGGTTCTGGGACTGGGTGCAGTTTCTCCCGGCTGCAATTGATTATTTGTTGATTGGTTTCCTTTAAATCCCTGGTTGTCTGCTTTGGGAGTTGCCAGTGAAATCTCACATGCAGATCACAGATAGGATTGAATCTGTATAGACTCAAGTTGAGAGCTCCTTAGTTTATTAAGCTCACATTGTTTAGAGTTTTATATCCCAGACCATTTTATGTTCCTTCGGTGTTTAAGTGTGTATGCAAGTCTGTATTTACGTTCTCTCCTGTCTGTCTTATATGTCTAAACTGTGTATTTAGTTGATATCAGCCCATATCCCTTTGGTGGTAATCAGGATCCTTCTTAGGACTGGATTACAGGGTTCAGGGTTTGATAGGAGACAGGGTTAGGCTGGAGACTTGGACCTCTGAACCATTATCAGTACCTCCAAGGTGAGGGATTAGTTAGGACCCCAGTTTAGGGTCAGGTTAGACCCCGGTCCTGCTCTTTCCTGTGACAGCGTTACAAGTCCTCAAGATTAACCCAGAGTTCAACGGATATCGTGTCAGGTAAATCTATTCTATACTTTCATGTTGATGTTGCTAAACTATATGTTGTTTAGAGTGCTGTCCCTGTAAGAATAGTTTACTGACATTGTATACATATCATTAGACAGCGTGACAAGATCCCTGTCGTAAAACTCCAGCAGATCAAACATTTATCACTTATCCTCTTTGTGGGACAATCCCATCAAGTCTCCATTGCTGTTTTCTTAGAACTTTTCATCTTCTACTTACAGGCAGTAAGAAGAAGATCCGTCTATACCAGTTCCTTCTAGAGCTACTGCACAATGGAGACATGAAAGATAGCATTTGGTGGGTGGATAAAGACAAAGGAACCTTCCAATTTTCCTCCAAGCACAAAGAAGCTCTTGCCCATCGATGGGGTATTCAAAAAGGCAACCGCAAGAAGATGACTTATCAGAAAATGGCCAGGGCATTGCGCAACTACGGCAAGACGGGAGAAGTCAGGAAGGTCAAGAAGAAGTTGACGTACCAGTTCAGTGGCGAGGTTCTGCACAAGATGTACAGCGGGAGGAAGCACTTCCATCATTAAGATTCATACGTCTCCTCCGTCCACAGCGCGGAGAGGCTCTTCACCAATTCTTTGGTACGAAAGACTCTATATGTAAAAGTAACATTCCTCTGTAAATATTAATATTATAGTAATTATTTTTTTATTTGGCTGGCGAGTGTTACCCTGCCGTAGAAAAAACGGTGCGAGACCGGAGAAGGTGGCGACATTCCGAATATCAGAAGATCCAGATTTCAGCATTATTACAAAAAACAATATTACCATGTACAATATCTCAGCTGAGAAACCAAAAATATCAGAACAACTTTTCTTTTTCCTCAGTGTTAATAAAATATTTCCAATTGCTCGAAAGAGAAAAGTTTCAGTCTGGAGTGCTCCTGCACTAAGATTATTGATGTTAGTATTTTATGTAGTATTTTTATCACAAAAATTGTGATATTTGGGGGACATGATCTAAAGATTTCAGGTCTATTTGGATCTTCAGTTTGCAGAACCATTATTAGTCTGAAACATGGCCTCCAGCTTTGATGATGGCTGGAGGCCACTTAGTGGGTTGCGTTAGATCCATCTTGTTCTGTTCCTTGAGGTCACCTCAAATCTCCAACAGTTTATGGTCACCTGTCCTAGAGATATCTTTCCTTTGAAACCCTAGGCTCCAGCTTGGATGATGGCTGGAGGCCACTTAGTGGGTTGCGTTAGATCCATCTTGCTCTGTTCCTTGAGGTCACCTCAAATCTGTCACAGTTTATGGTCATCTGTCCTAGTGATATCTTTCCTTTGAAACCCTAGGCTCCAGCTGGGATGATGGCTGGAGGCCACTTAGTGGGTTGCGTTAGATCCATCTTGTTCTGTTCCTTGAGGTCACCTCAAATCTCCCACAGTTTATGGTCATCTGTCCTAGTGATATCTTTCCCTTGAGCCTATATATTCCTAAGCTCCAGCTTTTTGGGGGTGAATGATGTTAGAAAAACCTCTTAACATGTAGCGTTATTTCTAGCTAGTCCTGGTCTTGAGGTCCTCTGAAATACACCATAGTTCATGGCCACCTGTCATGGTGACATATTCCTGTTAAGGTTATTTTTAGGCTCCTGCTCTTATTTGGATGATGGTAGGAGAGGATTTAATCTATTGACTTAAGTCCTGCAGTTTTGCTCTTTGGGGTCTTGTGAAACATGGATTAATTTATCCCGACCTGACATGTTCCCATGGAGCTTCCTTGGGCTTTGACTCCAGGCACAAGCTGTGTAACGGTGGCCATTTTTGACTTCCAATATTATAACCGTTGTATTTGAAAAGACATTACAATGTAATTGCTGTAGACGCTGTTCTCAAACATTGCTTCTATCTCTCTCGTAACATCTCTTGCCATAACAATAATTACTTCACCATTCTGAGAAAGTCAAAGGAAGTTACAACAGACGTGTACACCTCTTACAGCCGCTGACGTGTCGCGGTTTGATGGACAGGTCTTCTGGATCTACAAAGAGGACAAGAAGCTTCAGTGTCTCCATAGGGTTAGATGATTGGATTTTATAATTTATATTAGAGTCAAGGAAAATGATTCTCAGGTCCCTGGCCAGGACCATGCCAGTAGTCTCTGGCCTCCCAATGAATCTTATCCTACCTTCTGGCATCCCTTGCTTTTCTTTTGATCAGGGGGTATGCTGCCATGTAAACGTTGTGGCATAAAGTATGCATGAAGTATCGCCAGGGTTACTAATCAGAAGAAGAGTAGTTAGGAGGAGGTCTGCAGGGCTCTGGACTGGCACCTTATGAACTACCAACTTGGCCACTGAACCAGAGTCATAGAATCCTAGAATATTAGAATTGGAAGGTACCTCCTGGGTCATCGGGACCTCTGGGGTCCTTGTGTCCAACCACCTGCTCAAAGCAGGAGTCACTAAACCATCCCAGACAGATGTCTGTCCAGCCTCTGTTTGAAGACTTCCATTGAAGGAGAACTCACCACCTCTCGTGGCAGCCTGTTCCACTCATTGATCACCCTCACTGTCAAAAAGTTTTTTCTAATATCTAATCTGTATTTTCTCCTTCAGTTTCATTCCATTACTTCTCGTGTTTCCATGTGTAAATGAGAATAATGATGATCCTTCTACACTGTGTCAGCCCTTCAGATATTTGTAGACAGAAATTAAGTCTCCTCTCAGTCTTTTTTTGCAGCTAAACATTCCCAGATCCTTTATCTGTTCCTTGTAGGACATACTTTGTAGTCCGCTCACCATCCTGGTCGCTCTTCTCTGAACTTGCTCCAGTTTTTCAATGTCTTTTTTACAATGTGGAGCCCAGAACTGGACACAGTATTCCAGATGAGGCCTGACCAAGGAGGAGTACTGGTATTTTGGCATTTTATAAAAACACTGACCACTGGAGAAGGCGCCCTATCACTAGCATCCATAGTCAACCAACCAACATGGTCTTTTTGTAGTTTTTCTTCCACATCTACAGCAAGAGTCAAGACCGTTTCAGATTCCCAACTAACCTTGGAGGCTTCTCATCTCGTTATACTCAATGGAAACCTCGATTTTGGCTGGTTTGTAAGGCTGGGATTGTGGATCCATCCAGTCCCGGCAGATATCAATGGTCACTTTTAGGACGGGTACCATATCGACCCCTCCTGCAGTTTTGCCTTTTCACTCTGATATACTTTGCATGAAGGTTGGAAATGATTATGGTTTCCAGTGCTGGAAGCCATTGCTAGATAGCAATGATGGACATAAGGGACTGCTAGATTTATAGACTATCATATCCATAAAACTCATTTACATCACATCCTAAAAGCTCCTCCTTTTATAAAATGGGGTTGTGACAATCTGTATGGACTTTTTGACTTTTTCACCATTAAGTTAAATTCTTTGTTAACCTGAATTTATCCAAAATGATAGATTTCTTAATATGTCTTATTTAATTTTACTGACACCAAAGTCCCAGTATAGCGGTAGCTGATACATTTCTGGTGGTCTGCAGCCACCACTAGGGGGAGCACAGGAGCTGGCTGCATACCCCTCCCTGCATACAGATCGGGTGTTCTTACTGCATGTAGCTGTACGTAGCATCCACTGGACGGCACAGGAGCAGCGCGAGCGCTCAGGGGGGCGGCTTTATACAGTGATTGACAAGAAGTACTCCTTTAGGATGCAGAACAATCCCGAGCATCAGATCAGCAGATCGCATTGTGAATTTCCCGAGCAGGACTCAATTCAATAATTTTATTATATTTGATAAACTTTATTTAAAAAAAAATGTTCACTGTTAAATTTAAACAAAAACAAATTCTATAAAAAAGGGTTTTTACTTTGCAAAAGTGTTAGAAAATAAAAAAAATCATTGTGTCATGATCTATTTAATAAACTTAATGCATTTTTAAACCATATAGTGAAGGACGTTAAAAAAAGGAAAGAACTAAATTGCAGAATTACTATTTTTTTACCCTGCTAAAAGTGGAAAAATAAGTGATACGAGTCGTCCCACAAAAAAAAAAAAAAAATACTAAAAAAAAAAGTTCTTGCTCTCCCCAAAATTTAATTTTTCTATAACTTGCTCTTATTTAGAAAAGCAGCAAACGGAATGAAAACTACACATATCTGGTATCACGGAAATTGTGCTGACCCGAAGAATAACTGTAACAAGTTATTTATGGCACGCGGCGCATGGCGTGAATTTAGAAAGCAAAAAAAGGAGCAATCGCTGCACAAAAAGTTAAATAAAAGTTTATCAATAAGTTACACGGTAAGTACCCCAATATGGTGCAAACAAAAAATTACCAGTGCTCCAAAGAGAATGGTGCAAAATTGGAAATATTCCTGTTTTTTTTGTACATTCAAACTGGGGTCAGTCCTTACGGGGTTAAAGCTTATACAATTCCGGCTCACAATGTATAGGATATGGGGCTGTTGTAGCTGCAGACGAGGCAGTATGTTCTGCAGACGTGACGGCTTGAGGTTGAGATGTTTGCACAGGATCTGGATCTTTCACAATCCTTCTTGAGACATCTGGAAATTTTGAGCACATTAAGCAATTTCCCCACCACCCACGTCATTATTATTCTCCGACATGGCAACGGTGAGCGGGGGTCAGTCTGTGATTCACCGAGAAGTTTTTAAGTATCACCCATAGATCTATACAAACCACTGTGACAATTTTCCGGCATCTTTTCCTGGGGTCCAACTGGCAAGATCTGTGGTCCGAGATGGAAATGGATGGCAGAAATGTCGGAGATTGCCCTACTCCAAGATGTATAGCTACCATGGAAGCAAATATAGCATCTGCTCCAGGCTCAGCGACTGACAGGTGGGCCCATTTTCACCTTTATAGAACGTGAAGAGGTGAGGGTCATAAAACATTTTAAGTCAGAAAATAAAATTAAAAAGCCTTTGCGTAGTTGTAGAAAGTTTGTTTTTGTTTTTTTTACTTTTGTCAGTTTTACAAAAAATTGGCAGAGCTAGCCTAAAGTGGTCAGAGCTTAGCAGAAGGGGCATTGTCTAGCACAGTCCAGCACATTTACTATAACTTACGCTGCAAAAATGGTATAAATTATAGAAGAAATGTCTCCAGTTTATGACAGGTTGTACATTTCCATTTGCCCTCAGAGATGATTTGAAGGCCTATCTCCAGCAGCATTTTTTGCAGATTCTTCTATTATATTGCCCTTTTGGACATATCATGAATGAAGACTTACAGAATGCTTTCAACTTTTACCCTCAAAGAGGGTTTTCCTTAGCTGGAACACATATACTTAGTGGGTCCTGCGATGGGCTCAGCTGCGGAGCCCATTGCGGGACCCTGATGTACTCCGATGGGTCATTCTGACCCATGGTGTAAAGGCAAGGGGCAGCTGAAAGCAGCATCTCATGAGATATATTGTCTGAGCTACACACCGGGAATGAAGGTGATCATCTACTAATGTACAATACTATGGTGGGATTGAATATTCAGTCCTAGGTCAGATTCAGTATTATTGCCCCAGATCTGGGTTCACCATTCTGTACAGCCTTGTTATAGTATCCATCTGTAGGATCATCAAAACCCCCTGCAATTTTACTGAGATGAAGTTAAAAGGGTTTTTCCAATATTTTGAGGCTTTTGGAAAATACTCTGATTGCTTTGTCCTTCACTCTTAAAAGCTTTTTTTTCAATTTTGTAGTCTGTTCTTGAATATTTTTGGATCTACTGGTGCCCACCTGTTTTTTTATTCTTATGCCACACACTTCCAGCTGCTTTTTTGCTGTCGTCAGTTCCTATATTTGCATTTGTAATTTAGGAGGCTCCGTTTTTCCCCACTACAACTATCTACCAGATGGCACGCCCGTCTACCCCTCCTCTATGCTTTTGTGGCCTTTGTAAGTGATATAAGCCATGGCGATCCTGGAAGGAAGCCGTGCAGAAGAATGGATGGACATCACAATGTTGCTGAGGAGATGCAGTGCTGAGGACAACCAGTCTGGATAAGAGAAAAGTACCATCCAGTCTTGTTCTTTTTACATCATCATGGCATCTCTTGTAGTACAAAAAGTCTCTTCTTTGGCACATGGTTAATGCAGCTAAGGTCTTAATTCACCATGTGGAGAATCCTCTGAGTCACCATGTGCATTGAGGACCTCATGCTGTCCTCCTCTGGCCGCGCCGAGCCGTCCCAATATACTAATCTAGTTTGTGCTACGGCCTTATGGGATACCGGTGAGAAACTGGCAAAAAGATGCAGTAGTGGAGGGACAGAGTAATGGTTACATTTGGGTAATCCAATATCAAAGGAGAACAAGGAGTAAGGAAGTCAGCGTAGAAGTCTGCAGGAGAGCCAAAGACGTGTCAGCAAAGAGATTAGGTCAGCAACCGAAGCACTGACAGTACCAGTAAGAAAGACTGAGCTGTCCCAACTTACCAAAGACCAGAACTGACCTGTGACTGTGTCAATGAGGTAGCAAGCGCAGATCCTTTCTGTGGCGGTCCACCAGGTGTGGCACATGTCGCCACGCTCAAGGTATCCTCAAAACCATGTATGTGAGATCCCAGGGGCTGTATGCATTGGGTCTAATTACCATCATAGCAGAACCTTATCGCACTTCTCTAGCATGGTCTTGCCAGAGATTCTGCCCTTACTTTCTCAGAATTTACTCCAATGTGTGGCAGTACAAGTGGAACCCAAGAGTCCGAGCAGGTGGTAACGGCTGTAGCGGGCACTAGAGACAGATGATAACAGGAGTAAAGAGCAAAAACAGACCAGGTACTTGGGGTCAATTTTCTCAAAACTGTAAAGGGTCACGGGTTGGGTTGTCTTTTTGATTATGGTGGTCACAAAGAACTCCGTAGAGGGGGTCATAATAGAAGAAAAACTCTTTAATGCCACTAATGGAGACCCTTTGAGACTTAGTGACAGAAGAGGTATGAGGATTCACGAGTGGCCAAGAAGATTGCAGGTCAAAAGGGCAGTGAAAGTGGAATGTGAGATGAAATTAAATTTTACAACAGGCGGATAGAATTTCGTTCACCATTCCAACCATTTTGCTGAATCGGGGACATCACCTTGGTCGGGAGTAACACATGAGGACATTTTTCCGTTACGTGTACTAAATGTCCTCCAATATACAAATGTGAAACTAGGGGTCATTTTTCAAAGTGGATATTTCTTACTTTGCACTTCTCGTGTCCATGCAGTGGAGCCTCATTTTTTTCCCTGTCCCTTGATGAACCCTCGGTGCCTAGAAGACTTCATGTTGTGACCGCCTGCCTATGAACAATAAAAGAAGACAGCTGTGGCTACAAATAGACCCCCAACCATCACTTGCACACAGTTTCTTACTCATTCTATGGTAATCATTTATTTACAAGACAGGAATACATAAAAGCTGGCGCTTTCTTCACGACCCCTTTCATTGGAGGGCAGGGACCACTCTACCACTCATTGTTACAGATAGTAATTATATATGAGCGCTATCGTTTCAGCAAACCTTCCACAAATGAAAATAAGAAACTTAGTAATATATCTTATCAGAAAAATCTGCTTATTTCCCCATTTACCAGTTAATTCTAATCCCCCACTCTCCTGCCGCCTGAATTCATCATTCACTCAGAAATACTGCTAAAATCTCTCACACTTAAGACAAGAGGGACTGCACGTTCACTTAGGGGTCATATTATCTCTGTCTATGGAGAGGAACGCAGGGAGGAAGTGGGAGGAACAGACTGGAATTGTCAGAGAAACAAATTGTGTTGTAGATTTTAGTAACCGTTTTAGCGCACCCAGAGCTGGATTCACATCTACACTGCTTAGTATTGCTGTATAATGCCCATCATTCAGTGGTTTTTTTTTATCACTTTAGTGCAGGATTCACAACTAAACTGCCCGGCACTGCTATATAACGACCTCCATGCTGTTGGGGAGATCAGTCTGGGCTGTTAGGCATCGATTCAATTAATCTATTAGCCACAGGCCAATGGCATCAGCTTAATGGACACTTTATCTTGCCATCCTTGTGGGAACGAAGCAGGATGTGCACAAATCCACTGCAGCACCTCCCCTGCAGCACCTCCGCAGGACAAATGAAGTATTGCATTTCATCAATGAGCTATTTTTGGCCAATTAGCGGACATACTGTTTATATTTCACTACTAAATCCCGAACAAACCTTTCATTTCAAGCAGAATTGCCCTTTACAATTCACTTATCAAATAAATCAATTAACAAGATGTCTCAGCTATATTCCCAGGTCACCGGTAGTCAACTCTCCTGTTCTGGAGTTCTCATGTAAGCTTTTTATTGTGAAGTTTCCA
>VIAB01002007.1:63500-75516 GCA_009801035.1 Oophaga pumilio | reverse complement strand
GCTCAGGATCTTATAAAACCCTTTCCATTACTATAGAGACTCTTTGGGATCACAGTCGTGTTTTTATAGTGGTCCCTGTACCATTTGGGCCACATTGTAAACATTGTGTAGGTGAGATGTCGTGGACATGTGCAGAAAAGGTTTGCTCTATTTTTATGGCACCGTTAGGTGCGTCGTTTGTAAAATCAGTAGCGTACAGGAATAGGATATCGCCATGTGTAAACCTTGTCACAACTGTCACCAGCCTGACTGAGCGCTGCAGGCACTAAGGTCAGAGCGGTCACCCCGACCTCTGTGATCCTACAGGAACCAATATATTTACCATATCTGACACCGATCATTCCTGCACATTATACGATCATGCGGGACGGTCAGCGCCACGTGGAGGAACCGTCTCAGCAGCAGGCCCTGACTGACCGCACAACCTCGCACGTCACCGGCCCCATAGCCAGGATGAGAGGCGCTGCTGAGCGGCCAGGGATCCGCAGGTATCGTGCACCTCCTACCCGCTCTCCATGCGCCAGATAATCCCTGTAATGGCGTTTATTAGATGAGTGGTGGATTGTATGTCGGTGTTATTGGTGCACTCTATGGCGGCACAGTAGTGACATCGGGTGGTGCTGGTGGTAGTAGTAGGGTGACATGTTATATAGTGTACTTTTATATCATATTTTCTGCACCATATGTTTCCACACAGGGCACCGTCCAATATAAGGTCGGCCCCGGTTTCTGCTCTATTGAATATCGGCCATTTACACTGATGGGTTTTTAGGTTTAGTGGAAAATCACAGGTGCGTGTGAAATGCCAGAAAAATGTTAAAAATGTCGATTACATGTCAAATCCTCAGCCAGACTCCACCGCGGCCCACCGCAGCCGTCCACTATTACACACAGCTGTCCTGGGCCCGGCGTCCATGCGGGGTCTCCGCACCCCCCATCAGCACCATTACGGCTTAAGGCTTTGTAACCGAAGCTGAAAATGGGACACAGGAGGCCTCCATCAAATGTCTCTTAACCCTTTCCTGATCTCTTTGGGGAAGCTTCAGTCTACAAGTGAGTCCTGCCTAACATCACAGCACTCTGTCCAGCGAGGCCGGGGGGACGGCGCGCTGCGCCTCCTGCCCTAATCAGGACGGCATGATAACCGCCAGTGACGGATCAGCCGTATACTCCCATTATGGGGTGCCGTCCATTCATTCCTGGGCTGCGCTGCCTCATTTACTTGTAGGACGCTTTTATGCTCATGATATTTATATTTTTGCAGGATTGTTGGACTGTATAGCGCGGCTCTAGTGTCAGTTTCCATTGGTCGTGAGCCTCGCTGCTATGTGTAGTCTGGTAGTATTTAGGTATTGTTTGCAAGCACCTAATTGCTTCATTATTTAAAGCATAACCGTGCGCCTCCTGCATTCATAGCCATAGTTACCAAAAACTGCTTTGGTGCACATACCTGTCCAATCTGTCTAGGAAGTGGTTCCTCTTCATCAGCATTCTGTCAGCACTATAGGTGCTGGAACGTCTGTTCCCTCACTTTCCAATGTACATTCAGCTTGCTAATGTAAAATTAAATTTCAGCCCAGAACTTAAAACCCTCCTCTGTTTCTCTGCCCCATTTCTCCAGTCTATCAAGCTGCATACAAGTGTAACAAAGACCTATTTCTACTTCCTGTATAGAGACAAATCCCCTCCCCAACTTCCTGTAGAGACAAAGCCACCTCCTACTTCCTGTAGAGAAGCACTCAGCCCCAACTTCCTATAGAGCTATAGAGAGGCAAAACCACACTGCCACTTACTCTAGAGACAAAGTCACACCTCCACTTCCTGTAGAGAGACAGACCCACCCCCACTTCCTGTAGAGAGACAAAGTCACATCCTACTTCCTGTAGAGATGCAAGCCATGCCCCACTTCCTGTAGAGAGACAAAGTCACATCCCACTTCCTGTAGAGAAACAAAGACCCACCCCCACTTCCTGTAAAGAGATAAAGCAACACCCCACTTCCGGTAGACAGGCAAAGACCCACCCTACTTCCTCTAGAGACAAAGCCACACGCCACTTCCTGTAGAGAGACAAAGCCACCTCCTACTTCCTGCAGAGAGGCAAGCCACCTCCTACTTCCTGCAGAGAGGCAAGCCACGCCCCACTTCCTCTAGAGACAAAGCCACCTCCTACTTCCTGCAGAGAGGCAAGCCACGCCCCACTTCCTGTAGAATGACCTGTTCGGCCTACAGCTCTTCCTTTGGCATGCACGCTCGCTTTGCCCATGTGTTTGCAATGGGGAGAAGAAATGAACCTCAATCAGTGGCTAATGTCTTGTGGGAACAAAAGATCAAGCATGTTGATATCCCATATGCCCGACCCTTCTGTTCCCAGACCTCTGCCATTGTGGAATAGTCAGTACACCCCCCTACACATTAGATAGATGACCAATGCTGCTGGAATCGATGAGTTTGGTCACGTAGGCCCCTCGTAGAGCCACTTTACATGTTTCCCTTGTACTTCACCGCCTTCCGGGCAATGATGGCTAAAATTTGAATCTTTTTAATAAATTTCAAAATGAAATTATAATTTAATTACAATTTTTTTTTTTGTGCCGGATCATCTCCGATGGCCGTCGTAACCCACTAGATCCAGCAGCAGGAGGGTTTCGGGATCTTCTCGTGACTTGAGACCCCTTTATACGAGACCGAGTGGTGGAGCGTAATAAAGCTTTTATATCACAAATGAGTCAGATCGCGCTGACATTTAAGAGATTCTCTCCGACAGCTGCCAACATCTTTGCGGCGGTTAGATAATTCCTCGTCTTCTTCTATTTTCATGAACCGTGATGTCACCTAAAGTCGTCTCTGCGCGGGTGACTCGAGTGTGGCGACTGCACCCGGTGCCGTCCTCGTACGTGCCGTCTATATATAAGACTGGTGTGTGGAGGGAGGGGATCACAACTCTTCTTTTATACACTTTGTCCTCTCCTCCAGTGGTTTTTATGAATTTATCCTTCCTGATCTGGCTTTAGTTACGTAAATGTGCTGATGGGGAAGCGGCTGCTATATTTAGAGGTGAGAGCATTAGCGTTGTGGAGCATCAAGGAAAGAAATGTTCCTCCTCGGTATAAGGAGGGGTCGGGAGCGGGGTCTCTGAGCTCATCCTCCAGCCCCCTCCTATTCTCATACAGTCCCTACCTCCTTACACCCCTCGTCTTACTCATTTCATCCTCACATTGGAGCAACCAGTGGGAAGTTTGGTTTCCTGGATCCTCCACAAGTTCCACCATGACCCGATTGTCACGTTTAGACCACAGTTCCCAAGTGGAAACTTCAAGACCCGTCCGAAGAAAACAAAAAGAAATTAAAGGTCTGATTCTCCTCTATCGCCCCCTTTCATTGGAATAATCAATGCCCGTCGGTTGCGGGGTCTCAACCATCGTAGGTTTGCGGGAACGGTCGTGTGACGCCGACCGGTGGAACGCCGACCGGTGGAACTTTCCCTCGTGTCCCGTAGATCGCTCAGGACGCGGCTGGAGAATTTTTTTCGTAGATTTGGTGGCTCTCGTGGAGCTTTAATATGGGGGTTAAGGTTAATTTTTCTTTTGTGTTGTGTGTCCGGCTTATTTGTTGTACGCGTTGGATCGGTGGATGCACTTTGATCCGACGTGATTTGGTTTTTAAGGAGTCGTTTTGTGCTTTTCTTTAAGTTTCGTTGGACAGTGTGAAGGAATCGTAATAAAACCTGCCATGGAAATATCCAGAGTGCAATGTGTGGGGTTGTAGTCACCGATGCCGGGAAAAATATTGTTAATTGTACAAAAAATCTTGCAGGAAAATAGCTACTGCAAAAATATCCGGTGTATCCGCAGCCGTGGGCTTTCTATGCACTTTTTTGGGGCAGCATTTTTGCACTTTTTCTTTCTTTGTGTGTTGTTTTTTTATTACATTCATCTTTTTTGGTTGATTCTTTGACATTACACAGCGGGATTTTTAGATCCCTTTTAGAATCACGATTTGTATTGTCAAAAAACGGGACCAAAAAAAAAGGCATAAAAAATACAGTAAAAAATACATTTTATCCATAGAGGCTTTTGCTGGTGAAATACAAAAACAGCGGCAAAAAAAAAATCCCTCATTCTCCATCCGCTTATACTGAACCTTCATTAGGATGAGTAGAAAGATGAACAGCTGATTATTGTGGTCTTATTACCAGTGTGGTAAAATGTAAAACCAGTCTGAGACTGGACGCCCGGGCACCGACTCGCTGTCCACAGGATCCGGTCACGGGTCGGCGCTATTAGGGGGTCCGCGCTGTGTCACTTTGCTCTCATATGAATGAGAACAAGACTTCAGATCATTGTTTCATTGCAAGAACTTGATATTTGGACTTTCTGCTGTATAGCCGAGGCCACGGTTAGCCCTAACCCTAACCTAGCCTTAGCCTAACCCTAACCCAAAACACGAGTCAGCACTTTTATAACCCTGTCTTGACTTTGGCATCAAAATCCTGCAATAATGTGAAATCTTCTCTTACAAGCACCTGTGCTGTATTGCAACTGAAAATCCGTAGCAGAAAAGTAGGTAAAATTTTATCAAATCTCATACGACCGCTGCGGAAGTTTTCCGAGCAGAAACGTCCATGTTGTGCCTGTGTGTAACTCCGCAGACGGGTGTATGTTGTGCTATCTGGATGTGGAGTTTTCAACCAGATGAATCCACGTAAAAAAAAAAAAGTGTCTGAACCGTAAAGATGGAAACGCACAATTTTTGATGCAGTTTTTACAGCTGAAGTGGAAATGTCAGGAATAATTACAGTCATTGCTGTGCTGAGGTTGACGAGCGACGTGTCCGGTACCACGTGTACCGTCTGCACTGGGACGTGTCCAGAGATTGATTTGGACCCCGTGCAGACTGCGCTGGAGATGACGCCACGGTATAAGTTGCTAATACTTTCCCCTGTGTCTTTCAGCTCCTACAAGTGAGCCCACCATGCTGACGGTGGAGGACGTGAGCGACACCAGCATTACACTGAAATGGAGGCCTCCCGAGAGGATCGGTGCCGGAGGACTGGACGGATACATCGTGGAGTACTGCAAGGAGGGATGTAAGTGCAGCCGGTCCCTGCCCCCGCCGGGCTCACAGGCTGATCTCATACACCGGCTCAGTGTGCTTTTGGCTTGTGAGTAGAAACCCAAACATCCTATTTCTTAAGTCTTAATTCACACCTTCCAGTCCATCGCAATGGAATCAGCATCAAAAACTGAAATTTCATACAAATTGCAAAATACAACACTGCGGTTTCCCTTCTGTTTTTGGTACGTGGTGGCTTAACGTGGCCTGCGGGTCAACATAGCGAGCCCAGCAGAGCTTATGACCATTGCGTGCACATTAGCTCTGCTGCACAGGATGTGTTTTCTCCAGTGTCACCTATAGGTAGTCATCATGAATAGGTGGAACTAGACTGACTGTCCTTACTGGAGAAGAGATAATTTGCATCCCCATTCCCAGAATGCTTTGCCTGTAAATCTTCTCCAGAAGAAGAACCAGAACCTTCCAAGAGTAGGAACAGAAATTTAATCCCATGGTCGCATTTGACTTCTTATCCCCTGGTTACATGAGGCAGCCACTTTCGTGTGACATTTGTGCAAATTTAAAGGGATATTCCTGGAATTGAACGTTATCCTCATTGATAGGATAAGGAATAACTTGCTGATTGCTGAGCATCTGATCCCAATAATTGGGCTCTGGGGCATCTTCAGTGGAGCAGAACAGCACATGCTCGGCCTCCGCTCCATTCATTGTCTATGGGGCTGACGAAAATGGGAGACTTTTCCCAGACAAATCTATAGACAAGGAAGAGTGCGGAAGTCGAGCATCTGCAGCTCTGCTACATTCAGGCAGGACTCTAGAGTCTTGGTCTCGGTGTCAGTGCCAGGCCCATAGGAGCCATCACAGTGAAATGCCCCCCTCGAGATTGGTACCGGTCCCAGCTGTTGATTGGTGCCATCACAGTGAAATGCCCGTCGGGATCTGCGCCGGTCCCAGCTGTTGATAGGTGCCGTCACAGTGAAATGCCCCCCTCGGGATCGGTACCGGTCCCAGCTGTTGCTAGGTGGCATCACAGTGAAATGCCCCCCTCAGGATCGGTACCAGTCCCAGCTGTTGATAGGTGCCATCACAGTGAAATGCCCCTGTCGGGATCGGCGCCGGTCCCAGTGGTTGATAGGTGCCATCACAGTGAAATGCCTCCCCTCGGGATCGGTGCCGATCCCAGTGGTTGATAGGTGCCATCACAGTAAAATGACCCCCCTCGGGATCGGTACCGGTCCCAGTGGTTGATAGGTGCCATCACAGTAAAATGCCCCCTCTCCTGGTGCCCTGTGACAGCAAACATGGCTGACATTGGTAGTCAGAAGAACAGCTGATGGGGGACAGGACCCGGGCTCAGTGCGAGGGTCCAGGTACATTTATGGTGCACGCTGCTGTCCTAATGTCGGCACTGACCCCTCACAGAATCCCTGACGCTGGAGGAGCGCGGCTTACAGGCTTATCTTCTTGTGTTTCCCATTTCGTCTTAAGAACTGGGCCTCTGCCATGATAAACACTCCGCTCCGCACTTAGAGGCTGCCGAGCACAGTAGCGGCACAGGAATGCCCAGATTAATTGCCCTCCAGGCCTGGTTACGCCCGTTATCTCTAATCAGGTGTCACCGGAGCCGCCCCGTCACACCAGATCCTTTTACTTCTGGATTTCCACGCTGCTCATAATGATTTAATATGATTTGGAGGCTTATGACCATCATCCCGCCAGAGTGGCCTCCAAAGTGGCCGACAGCGGGAGGCCAGCCGAGGATTCACAGCTGCTCCGAATAGATCTCAGAGGGGCGATGCGGCCCTCCACTATTTCCATAATGACACCGGGATCCGGGTATCCAATATCAAGACTGAGGATCGGCCAGACGCAGGAAGAGGTGACAGTCATTAATGCCGGTGTGTCCCCATCATACACTACTATGGCACTGCAACGGGACATGCCACGTCGCAGTGACTCCTGAACGGAGCTGGTTATTTAATCTTCACTATCGGCCCTCGTCCTACAATGTCTGACCTAGACGGGACTGAGGACTGTTCATCCTGGGACTCCTGGTTCATGGCTAGGAGGTATACCGACCGGCGTGCATCTGATAGGAGCTCGTACGTCGCATCCTCCCCTCCGCAGCACCTTCTTACATAATACCGCACTAACGTTTTCTATCCGCAGCTTCTGACTGGGTCCCCGCACTGCAAGGCCTGACCGAGAGGACATCATGTCTGATCCGAGATCTCCCCACCGGCGAGAGACTTTCCTTCAGGGTCAAAGCAATTAACCTGGCAGGAGCCAGCGAGCCACGCACCATGAAAGAGCCCGTCACCATCCGGGAGATCATGCGTAAGTGTCCATGCGTCGGTCTCTGTATTTCTCGTATCTGTCGCTTTATCGCAACTTTCATCTTCCTCCAGAACGACCCAAGATCTGGCTCCCGCGTTTCCTGAGACAGAAGCTTGTGAAGAGAGTCGGAGAGACCGTGAACATCGTCATACCCTTCCAGGTATTCATGGTGCAGCTGCCATATGCAATACTTAATGCCCCCTGCGGGGGCGCTGTAGCAGAACTGCTGCACACTTGCTGCCAGGTTCCTCTGCTGATTACGGACGATCACTGGGGATCGCAGCGATGGAACAACCCGTACTTACCACCTCTAATCAGAAGGGATTGTTGGAGCAAACGACTAAGGCCGGCGTCACACTGCCGAGTTTGATGCGAGTTAGTCGCTCGACTTTCTCGTATCAACACCCGTCACGGCCGCCCGCTCTCGGACCCGAGTGTGCGGCTGCATGTACTTCTATGCCGCCGCGCACTCGGGTCCGAGAACGGGCGGCCGTGCCGGGTGTTGATGCGAGAGAGGCGAGCGACTAACTCGCATCAAACTCGGCAGTGTGACGCCGGCCTAATAGTCGAGGTATCCGAGTCGCCCCATTAGATGTGATCATGAGTTTATTTTGGCTTTTTCCAACATCTGAGGAAGCAAAGTTACCGTGTGAAGTATGGGGAGATAGATCAGCCTCCTAACACGACATCAAACAATGCAGTCACGCTAAAAAGCCGCCATATTGCACCGATCCTACGAGGGCCTTTAGATTCAGCAGTAAATCGTACACTTGGGGTCTCGAGAGCAGATTACAGACAACAATAGCTAATGGCCATTATTAGAGCCAAGCAGCTGCTGTAAAGCCAGGACATGTGTGTAGTGATCACGCGGCAGCGGCCGGGGTCATTTCGCCTTCACACGTTGTAGCGGAGGCAGATGAAAGACGGGAATGTACAATGAGGGGCGAGGTCTCGGGGATGATGATTGAGCTCCACAAGAGCGCGGCACGTGGCGGTCAGGGGCAGGACGCTGGTAAATTTAGGATGCAGTGTGAGACGCGAGATTCGGGATGATACAACCATGGACCGGAGGAGGCTGTTAGCTCACGAACCCTGCATCGTATACATATATACATAGAGCTGCTCCTGACGACCACCTCACCCATACACATCTATCAGTCCCGTTCTACCGGCGGTCTGTACAGGTGTACCACCCCAAGCACCGTTTCCCACAGGAGATGTAAAGACTCCTTCCCGCCGCCTGTGCTTCCTTCCACCATAACTCGGTCGTTCTCATGACGTTTTCTTGGGTTACAGGGAAAGCCTCGCCCTGTGGTCACCTGGCTGAAAGACGGGCAGCCCATCGATCCGAAACAGGTCGGCATCAGAAACAGCGAGGCCGACACCATCCTGTTCATCAGATCTGCCGAGAGGCGTCACTCCGGAGAATACCAGGTCAAAATCCAGATCGAGAACTGCGAGGACGCCGCCACCATCTGCATCCAGATCGTAGGTAAGTCACGGCGACAGAACAGAAGCCGCGAAGACCCCCAGACGCCGGTATGTGATCATAACCGAAATGTTCTGCTGCAGACAAGCCCAGCGCCCCCCAAAACCTGAAGATTGCGGAAATCTGGGGATTTAATGTGGCCCTAGAGTGGTCTCCACCTCAAGATGATGGAAATAGCGAGATCTCCGGCTACACCATCCAAAAAGCAGACAAGAAGACCATGGTGAGTGGAAATCGGACGGAGCTGGGTGGTCTGGAGGTGGCCGGACACATTGGGTGAAGGACGGCCGAACCCCAGACGGTCTGTGCGATGGGCGACTATTGTTTATGGCCGCTCTCTAGATTCCTGGACGGTGCCCCCCACACTCCGATACTGCTCCCGTCGAGGCTTCTCTCTGCAGGCATCTTTATGGGTCGGCATGGAGGGCAGCTATGGAGAGGGCTGCGACGGGGACCCCCGCTGTCCAGATGGATGCAGCCCACCTGGTGGGACCCATCGAACATTGTGAAAGATCAGACTCCCCTGTAGAAGGATAAAACCCGATCTCTGAGGTCCCGGGGGCCGTGACATCCGCGTCTGTGACCGCCGCCTCTTATTCTTTCTGCAGGAATGGTTCACAGTCTACGAACACTACCGACGTCTCCACTGCGTGGTGTCCGATCTGATCATGGGGAACGAGTATTATTTCCGAGCTTTCAGTGAGAACATGTGTGGTCTGAGCGAGAAGCCCGCCAACTCCAAGGACAGCGCCAAAATCCTGAAAACAGGTAAACGCGCAGCGAGGCCTGAAGATCTGCAGACAACGCCTGTAATGTCTGATCCAGAGTCACGCCCAGTGTGGAAATGGCTCTGGGAAGACATGCCATAACCCCCAATGTACTCTTACAGGGGATGTCCTCCCCGTGACATGGGAGCAGAGCCCCCCCCTAGCCCCACCGTGACATGGGAGCAGGGTCCCCCCCGTGACATGGGAGCAGGGCCCACCCCCTGTGGCATAGGAGCAGGGCCCTCAATCTCACACCAGGGATCTGGAAGTCCCGTCACCCCCATTTGCTATATCACAGCACCAATGAGTGCGGCCTCCGACCATTGAAGTCTATGGGGAGCGCTGTGATTTGGCAGACGCCCCCGGCGCCTCTCGTCTTTAGTATATACTGTGGATGCCTCTTAAAGGAGGAGTTGCTTATACTTAAAGAGGTATTTTGGTTCAGGAAACCTATTTCAGAATTTCCATCATTTCCCCTGCGGGGGGCGCTGTAGCGGATTGAATACCTGCTGACAGATTACATTCGCCCTGAGAGCAACTTTTTTTTTGCAAACATTTAAAGAGACAGTGTCACTTCTCAGTTTTTCTGCGTTTTTTTTTTTAATACCAGGAAAGTGTCAGATTTTTTTAAATTTATTATCTTTTCTTTCTTCCTAGGAATTTCCTACAAACCTCCCAACTACAAGGAACACGAGTTTGGGGAAGCTCCTAAATTCACACATCCTCTTGCCAACCGCTCCGTGGTTGCAGGATACAATGCAACCCTCAGCTGTGCCCTCCGGGGATCCCCCAAGGTGCGGCCCCTGTAAAGTTACGGTGGGATTGTGTAATGAGGGGACGGCGATACTGGAACTTAAAGGGAAATTACCGTCTGATCCGCGGCCAGGATGTTATAGAGCAGGAGGAGCCGAGCAGCCATAGACATTACTGTGGGGAAAGTTTCCGGAAAACTTTCATTTTATTCATTAGAATCCTTGGTGTTTGTATGTAGGAGTCCAGTGGGCGGGGCTATTCAGTGATCAACAGTCCTACCTGTATGACTGTCCATGCAGAGGTAGCTGTCAATCACTAGTAGCTCCACCCACTGGACTCATGTGCACAAACACCAGGGATCTACCTGAATAAAATACAAGTGTGAACAAGTCTGAGGGGAGGAGAAGAGTCAGATTGTGCGGTGCCTGGAAGGGCTCCTTGTGGGACCCTCCTTGTGGGACCCTCCTCCTTCACCTGCTCTGTGATACCTTGTTTTCCTCTTCACCACCTGTAGCCAAGAATCACTTGGTACAAGAACAAGATGGATCTGTCCGGGGAGGCCCGTTACCGCTCCTTCAGTAAGCAGGGCGTGCTCACCCTGGAGGTCCGGAAGCCCAGTCCATTCGATGGCGGCGTCTACACGTGTAGAGCGGTGAATGAGCACGGAGAGGCAGAGACCGAGTGCCGGCTGGAGGTCCGAGGTGAGGCCGCGTACCATGGAGTCACAGTAGGCGCTGATCACACAGACGTTAGGGTGGGCACCACATCCTTCACCCATCTGCCTCCAATTATTACTCGAGGCTACAAGAGCCGGTATTAGGGTCTCACCCGTTGTGGGAAGGGGTGCGATTATACACCAGGGGATATGCAGTAACATAAAATGGCAGATGGTTTCATGATCTCTATTTTTCCTTGTTTTTAGTGCCCCAGTAAATGGCAGTGATGGGTGACGGCAGGTGAGTGCATTATTACTTACAGGGTGGGAGAAGGGCCCAGAAACTGAGTGCATTTATGGGTGGGAGGTGGATTGTTATTTCCCCCTTACCCCATGTCATGTCAGGTTCAATAATCAATTCTTATCAATTACTTGATGTTTATAGTGGACGGAGCTCCAAATCCCATCATGGCCCCGTTTATAACATGACGTTCCATCTGGCTGCAGCCACCACCAGGGGGAGCTCAGGAGCTGATTGTATACAGTGAGCGCCCTCTAGTGGCGGCATGGAAATGAAGGGACAGAGCGGCACATGCTCGGCCACAGGTCTAGTCACAGTGACGTGAGGGGGCTCCCACCACGAGGAAAGTCATAAATCAGGACAGAAGTCTAACTGACTAGATTAACAAAAAAAAAATCAACTTTGCAAATGACCTGTTGAAAAAACCTCAACTCATCATTACGGGCTGTAGTTTTGCAATAGAGCCACAGTTCAGACAATATGAAAAATCGTCTGATTTCCACCCTATCGTCACCTCTGTTCACAGGTTCATTTTATACAGTGGGGGAAATAAGTATTTGACCCCTTGCTGATTTTGCAAGTTTCCCACTGACAAAGACATGAACAGACCCATTTTTAATGTCCTGGTGGAGGGATGGAG
>VIAB01002006.1:86282-106956 GCA_009801035.1 Oophaga pumilio | reverse complement strand
AAAGGATTTTACAGGTAAGTTCTTACCAAAATCCGTCTTACTTTACAGTTAGCTTCACGCTCTTCAGCAGGAAGCATTTGGGAAATTTACATTCATACGTTAGACTTTCAGATGGTGAAGCGTTATGGCGGTATGCTTTATACCGCACCCCCAGCTCCTTTACATGTATACATTCTATCCAATCAGATCAATAGTAAATTAAATAACTGTATAGAAGTACAGTCTTTTTGTATCATCTACCCAAGAAGTGATCTGGCATGTTCCCTATTCCAATCACTATTTTTACAATTATGCTTATTTGAAAGAAAATTGACTTACAAGGAATAGGAAGATATAAAAAGATAAGGAAGGTGATAATTGGTTCTACCCTGGAAAATTATCTGTGTCTTTAAACCCAACTTTACTCTACAATAATATATATAATTCAAGAATTTACCATTTCATTGTAAGGGTGCAAATGTGCATTTACATTTGCTCAGTGGTCTGGGATTCAGGGTTTCTACACGTTAAAACTGCCAATATTGAGTTTTCTCCTCCATCTCTTTTCCATGCGACCATGACGTACAGTGGGGAAAATAAGTATTCGATACACTGCCAATTTTGCAAGTTTTCCCACCTAGAAAGAATGGAGAGGTCTATAATTTTTATCATAGGTACACTTCAACTGTGAGACACAGAATCTAAAAATAAAAAAACCTGAAAATCACATTGTATGATTTAAAAAAATTAAATTGCATGAAAGTGTTTGATCACCTACCAGCCAGCAAGAATTCTGGCTCTCACAGACCTGTTAGTTTTTCATTAAGAAGCCCTCCTACTCTGTATTCATTACCTGTATCAATTGCACTTGTTTGAACTAGTTACCTGTATAAAAGACCCTGTCTACACAATCAATCACATTCCAACCTTTCCACCATGGCCAAGACCAAAAGAGCTGTCTAAGGACACAAGGGAATAAAATGTAGATGTGCACAAGGCTGGGATGGCCTACAGGACAATAGGCAAGCAACTTGGTGAGAAGGCACCAACTGTTAGTACAATTATTAGAAAATGAATGAAACGCAAGATGACTGTCACTCTTCCTCAGTCGGGGGCTCCTTACATGATCTCGCCTCGTGGGGTAAGGATGACTCTAAGAAAGGTCAGGAATCAGCCCAGAACTTCATGGGAAGACCTGGTCAATGACCCTAAGAGAGCTGGGACCACAGTATCAAACATTATTGTTAGTAACTCACTACACCGTCATGGATTAAAATCGTGCAGGGTGTGTAGGGTCCCCCTGCTCATGCCAGCACATGGCCAGGCCCGTTTCAAGTTCACCAATGACCATCTAGATGATCCAGAGGAGGCTTAGGAGAAGGTCATGTGGTCAGATGAGACCAAAATAGAACTTTTTGGTATCAACTCCACTCTCCGTGTTTGGAAGAAGATATAGAATGAGTACAACCCCAAGAACACAGTCACAACCGTGAAGCATGGTGGAGGAAACATCATACTTTAGGGGCCCCTTTCTGCAAAGAGGACAAGATAAACACTCCTTACTGAAGGAAGAATAAAGAATGGGGTCACGTATGGGAAGATTTTGGCCATCAACCTCTTTTCTCAGTTTCGAGCATTGAAGATGGGTCATGTCTGGGTCTTCCAGCATGACAATGACCCAAAACACACAGCCAGGGTAACTAAGGAGTGGCTCTGTAAGAAGCATTTCAAGGCCCAGCCAGTCTCCAGACCTGAACCCAATAGAAAATCTTTGGAGGGAGCTGAAACTTAAAAAAAAAGGGGAAATGAGCCTCACCGTGTGAATAGTAGGTAGCCTCCAATGTTGCAGCTGGGATCCAAGGTCCGTCTGACCACCGGATATGAGCAAAAAGGAAAAAGAATTATCAACCAGCTGGATATGGATAAAAAACTTCTCCTTTATTTATTTCATATCATTAAAAATGAGTCCAGACAGGTTAAGAACAAGAAGACATTCTGACGCGTTTCTGGCCGAAGCCCTTAGTCATAGTACTGATATAATATCTATACTCGATCAATTATAATTATATATTGAAGTTTTATCTTTTTGAGGATTTCGATTAGGCAATCATAGATATGATCACTCATCCTAAGGCTTATGCTTTGATTTTTGGCCACAAAAATGGAATCCTTGAAATCTTAATGTTCAACGCTTTTTGCATTGTTGCTGATGCAACCAAAAGCCGGAGATATCAGAAGTAATAGCAGTCTTTTTTTCAGTTTTTGTGGCTAAATGTGTCTCGACTGAGTTGCTGCTGTTTCTATTTTTTTACAATTACAGTACCTACATTGCCTAATATTTATTGTTATTTTAAATATTTTTGCAGATTTTTGTCTATGTTGGAAGAAGAGGTTTACAGCCATGATTCACCTATTTGGGATGAAGATTTTTTATCTACATCTTCTCGAGCAAATGAGCTTGGAATTCAAGCAGGTAAAGTGTATAGACGTTACAGTGTCGATTTGATTTAGATTTTTTTTATCTATACATGCATAGGCAGCCTCATTCTGTACATAGGGTCACAGGGCTCTTCCCAGAGTAAGAAGGTTTTAAGTTAAGTTCTTACGGTGATTATTTGTCGAGTTTATGATGCTGCGTATTTTATTTTCACTGCACATTACAGTATAGCATAGTGTATGGGATTTATTGAAATCTCATGCCTACTGTGCTTTTTTTATGCAGCATAAGCTAACTTGTGGTGCGGTTTTGAAATCCAAAACATGTCAATTCCTTTTGTGCTGAATTGAATTTTATTTGATGATTTTCCCCATAGACTTGAATCAGATGAGGAAAATCTGCAGGTCAAAAATGCAGCGGCCATTATAGTGTATTTCCGCAGCAGAAACACACTAAAAATCCCCATACATTTTTATCAAAGCAGAGTAAGGTCGGGGTCATACTTGCGAGTGTAATGCGAGAAACTCGCATCAATACCCGGCACTGCCGCTGGCACTCGGACCATGGAAATACATGCAGCCGCACACTCCGGTCCGAGTGCCGGCAGCAGTGCCGGGTATTGATGCGAGAGACTCACGCGAGTTTCTCGCATCACACTCGCTAGTGTGACCCCGGCCTAAAAAGAAGCATATAAAAAAGCAATTTTTAAAAACATGACATACCAAAAAGAGACAAAATCAGCAGTACAAAAAACATGATAAAACTCATGTAAAATAACGCACTCAAAAACGTAATTTACCTAATTTAGTAATTGGTGCAAAAAATCTGCAACATCAAGAACGCATCACATACTTATTGTGGGAACGTAATCTGAAGGTTAATAGTTTGGATGGTTAATAATATAACATTTTGCTGGTAATAAATTTAGTATTATGTGTTAAATTACATCAAGGTGTAAATTCTGCTTATAAATATAATATATTTTACAGGGAAACAAAAATTCTTCATTATACGGTTTTCTTACAACATCAATGGATCTATGTGTCCATTAACTATGGTAGGAGAAAAACAATATTCTGAATTTAGGGTCTTAAAAAAACCTATCACATCAGCTCGAAATAGAAATACGTAAAAATGAATAAATATTTGTCTGCTTTTATGTAATCTTCTGAAATATTGACTTCTTTTTTTTTTTACAATTGTAGTTATCACAAATCCACCAGTCGTAAGGACAGTCACTTATGTGACCAGCCCTTCGTCCTTAGACCAGTCCAACAGCGGAAGTTTAAGTCCATCCAGTAAGCCAGCACTTGAGTCAAATGCAGGTTGGTGTTTAAAGCTATGGAGTATAAAGGGGTTACAAGCTAATAAGAAGCATTCCTCCCATCAAAGTTTATATCCTCTTAATATATTGTAGTCATCATATTATATAGTACTGTGTACTTACAATTGCTCATTTTGCCTTTCTACCTAGTTAATTCTTCTCTTTTCTCTGCTCTATGTAGAAACAGGAAGTCTCTTGTCCCTGCATGTATCATTTCCCTCTTCAACTCCTGACACAGCTGCTCTGCTCCGCCCCCTGCCATAGACTTTTACAATGACTTATGACTTGCGCAGAAAAAATTGACCTCCTGTTTCTACATAGTGCATAGAAGGATTCAGGTAGTTAGTTTTTTGTGTAAATCAAGCTTTATTGAATAGCTGAGTAAGAATCATAAAGACAATCATGACTCTGAATAAGTATGTGATCCAAAAAGCTTACAAGAAACAATATAACAATAAACAGACATGTCGTTTCTAATTATTAAATACTCAAATATTATCTCTGTTAATGCATTTCGTTTGTAGATCTCATGAAGGCAATAACACTTATAAAAAAGTCGTGGTATTATATGATCCAAGGGTTTAGGGTCAATGATGGGAGTAAGATAGAGAAAAATACAACAAGGGGAAGAGCTTAAGTGATGGAAGTGAGAGGAAAAGTAAGGAGAAAGATGGAAGGGGAGATAGGCAGATAGAAAAGAGGTAGAGTAGAGAAGGGAAAGAGATAGAGATATCAATGTCCGAGACCCCCCTGGGGCACCCCAGTCCCCCCCTCTGAAACAGAGAGGAAAACATATGAAAAATGGATGACAGAGCTGGGTTGTAAGTTTGACGACAAGTCTTTCCGGGAGCCCACTATTCGTTTCAAAATTATCCAGGGCTACTTCAAAGGTTATTTAAGGTCCGGAGATCCAGGCCTCCAACTCTGGAGACTCCCTAAAAGCCAGCCACGGAATCCAAGTATTATATATTTTATCAGAGTCTCCTGTGGATTGTTGTATCAGCTGTTCCATACGATATATATCATTAAGTTCTGCTACAAACTCTGCCCTGGAAGGGGATTTTACCTGTTTCCAGTATCTAGGTATTAAATTCCTTAAAGCTGTGAGGAAATGTCTGAGTAGGTTCTTCTTGAATCTAGAGATTGACATGTCACATAATGACAAGAGAGCTAATTCCATGGTAGGTCTAATTTTGCGCAGAGATAGTCTGTTATATAGATCAAAAATAGATAGCCAAAAATTCTTTATAGGTGGACAGCTCCACCATATGTGTGTATACGATCCTTTATCTTTCAGACATCTCCAGCATGTATCTGGAATCACCGGAAACAGGTAGTTAGTTTTTAATTGCGTGATGAATTCACAGGGCAAAATGAGCAATTGTAAGTGCGCAGTGCTATATAATATGATGATTGCAATTTTAAGATATACCGTAGTGCTTCTTTAACGTAATATCCATAGGATGTTCTTTCAGTGTGTGATTGGTGTATGGAAAAGCAGCATTATATTATAAATTTATTGCAGTTAAATTACAGAAGTTTCTTTCTCCAATTGTTGACAAGTTAGTAATAAAATATCAAATGCTTAACAAAATGTGTTTTGTTCTGTATTTATTTATTTTTGTAAGCACACAGGGGGGAGCTGCACACTAGTGTATGATGTAATGTCCCATACCGGAGGGGGTTGCAGTGAGGAGCAGCTCCTGTCACACGGAATTACAAGTGTTATAAAGATAATTAAAGTGCAGTGGGCATCTCATCTTCACAATATATACTCCCCGGAGTATTCTTTTAAGTCCATTAGTTCTAGTGACTATTTATTTTACTCATTTACATGGGGCCATTAATTCCACAGCGCTTTACAGACATTATTGGCACTTCTAAATTCCCTATCAGTATGTCTTGGAATGTGGGAGGAAACCAGAGAACCCCGAGGAAACCCACGCAAACACAGGGAGAACACACAGACTCCTTGCAGCTGTTGTCCTTGGTGGGATTTGAACCTAGGACCCCATCATTGCAAGGCTGCAGTGCTAACCACTGAGCCACCATGCCGCCCATGATCCATTTGAAGTCTGTGGACACCTAGTTAGTGGTTACATTTAGTAAAAAACTTGCATTCAATTTCAGTCTGAAATCTACATTTAATTTCTGTACCCCTTGATACACAATTTGCAGCCTAATCTTGGCTTCCGATTATTTTTCTCTTGTGCTGGGAGTGTCCCTCCCAGTTCTATAGGTTGGATGATAACTCTGTGTGCATCCTGAGTGCTTCTGTTTTCATTTGTTCATATATCAGCACAGCTTTAACCTTGCATGTATTTCCTGTTCATTTGCTTTCCTTGTCTGTTTTTTCTGCCTTCCCTGAGAATGCAGATACTTTCTACCCTCTTCATGCTGTGAAGATGTATGCACAACCTCCAAGCTCTCCCTGCTGCTATCTTTGAAGCTAAATTCAGATGAGCGCTTTCATTATCGGGCCAGTTATGTCTGTGAATTGCAGACAGGACTGGTTTTGTTTGCTTCTGTCTGTGCTTGGCCACATAGATGTTGGGTGCATGAGTGGCCCACTACTATATGCACTAGCCTGATCCTTATAACAGACCACATTAGCGCCTGCTGCAGTTTGTTCCTTATGAGATGGAAAATCGCTCATATGCACTAGCACATAGGTTCCAACTGGTCTGTGTGCTGGCCATGGTCCATCTTACACACAGGGAGAAAATAAGTTAATGTGAATGTAGCTTTATATTGAGAGAAGGATGGATGAGAGCAGAGACCTGCCAGGAGCAGGAGCTATGACAGATGTGTAAAAAATGTTCATGAGCATTCAGCTGCTATAGGTAAAGAACACTGTGATTTTTTTTTTTTAATGAAGTCTGTATAAATTATGATGAAAAACATAGCCTTTAGGTCTTAATGTATTCCAGTTAAGAACTACATTTGTATTGTCACAGGAGATAAAAGAAAAAGCAGTGAACCTTATAGTGGAGAAGATGCCAAGAAACCAAGAGTTGTAGGAGACATTCCTATTGAATTAATCAATGAGGTCATGTCAACGATCACAGATCCTGCTGCCATGCTGGGTCCAGAGGTAAATTGATGAAATATATTTTATTTATTTACATAGAGCCATTCATTTCCACGTTTTACAGACTTCATCACAGTCTCCATTGGGGATCACAGTCTAAATTCAATTTTAGTATGTTTTTAGAAATCACTATTAAAAAAACTCTACAGACTTACAGTAAAATAATATGTCCAGATATTTTAATCTATAGTAAAACTTTGTTGTGTTGCGTAATGTGCTTTTGGTCCAAACACGCTATCAGACATAAGAACAGGACTGTGGAGTCGGAGTTGGGGTCGGAGGCCATTTTGTTGGAGTCAGAGTCGGTGTCATGAAAATTGAGGAGTTGGAGTCGGAGGTTTGGCTTACCGACTCCACAGCCCTGGTATAAGGGAGTCTGAGTTGTGGAGTCGGAGTTGTGGAGTCGGAGTCGGTGTCATGGAAATTGAGTCGGAGTCGGAGGTTTGGCTTACCGACTCCACAGCCCTGGTATAAGGGAGTCTGAGTTGTGGAGTCTGTGTCATGGAAATTAAGGAGTTGGAGTCGTAGGTTTGAGTTACCGACTCCACAGCCCTGCATAAGAAGCAGTACATTAAGAGAAATATATTGCTCATATTTCTTACAATGTTGGTGAATTCTGATCAGACAATTGAAGAACAGGATAAGTGGCGGTTCTTTAATTCTCTCATGTTGGATCCACAGTCACACGCCAGCCCAGAGACAATGTTTATTAGCAGCAAAGGGCAAGAGAAAGTCCTGCATCGGTGTAGACTCGATATAAAACATTTCTTAATGATATCCATATCGTGAACATAGACAATCCAGGTTACGTGTTTCAGATTTAGCCCTTCTTTATAGCCAGTTGTATCCAGACGGCATAGGTCATGTCCAGGTTCACAGCATGGATTGCAATATTTTTACTCAATAAATGTTACGTGCAATATACATGGATTCTGGGCTCTATTCTGCTTTGTCAAATCTTTTAACTTAATTTAGCTCAATATTCCAACAAATGAAAGAGAATCTGTCAGCAGGTTTTTTCTATGTACTCTGAAGACAGGAGATTTTAGCGATGTCATCAGCCAGTGCCTTTTGGTCCAGTAATTCCCTCTCCTGTGACAGGCACCTTACTGTTACTGTCTGTAGACATTGTACATACAGACCCTTGTGTAGGCAGGGTTACCGTCCTCGGCTCTGCTTCATTGCTAAATCTAAAAAACCCTGAGGCCACGTTAACACGTTCAGTATTTGGTCAGTATTTTACCTCAGTATTTGTAAGCCAAAACCAGAAGTGGGTGAGAAATACAGAAGTGGTGACGTGTTTCTATTATACTTTTCCTGTGATTGTTCCACTCCTGATTTTGGCTTACCAAGTTAAAATACTGACAAATACTGAACGTGTGATTGTGGCCTGATTGTGTGCGAACTGCTACACCCAGTAATCTAAGTGGTACATCATTGGATTGAGCTTCTATTTGCCTACATCAGGTTGCTCTTTGATGAGGTAGCAAAAACCTGCTGACAGATTCCCTTTAAGTCATCCCTCTAACATGCCCCGCTTATGGTCTTGCTCTGTGGCTGTGCGCACCCTTCCCAATATCTGTCTGTGTGTGAGCATGGGACTGTGTGTGCCCTTCGCAACAATCTGTGTGTGTGGCTGTGTGTGCCCTTCCCAACTATGTGCATCTGTAGCTGTGTGTGCCCTTCTCACCTATTTGTGTGTGGCTGTGTGGGACCTTCCCAACTATCTTCCTCTTGTAACAACAAATAGGAAGTGGTACAATGACATGCACAACTTTGTAAGAACAAAGTGAAGGTTCTGGAGTGGCCATCTCAGTCTCCTGACCTCACTATCATTGAGCCACTCTGGGGAGATCTCAAGCACGCAGTTTATGCTAGACAGCTCAGGAATTTACAGGAACTGGAGGCTTTTGCCAAAAAGAGTGGGCAGCTTTACCATCTGAGAAAATAAAGAACCTCATCCACAACTACCACAAAAGACTTCAAGCTTTCATTGATGTTTGAGGGGGCAATACACTGTATTAAGAAATAGGGTATGTGAACTTTTGATCAGGGTCATTTGGATGTTTTGGGTTTATTTAAAAAGAGAAAACACAATAGTTTGACAATAAATGGCTTCACCTAACCTCTAACCATGAGTGGAGAAAAAGTTTTGGTGTTATCATTCATATTCTCTGAAAAAAGGCAGAGAAAGCAAAAATTCTGCCGGGGTATGTAAAATTTTGAGCACAACTGTATATATGTGTTCATTCCTCTCTCATATTGCTGTTTTATGTGGGCATGATGTGCTCCCTCTAATGGAGGCATGAACTTTATTTAAAGGGGTTTTCCCATGAACAAAGTTCATTTTAATCAATAGATATCAAAATAATAATAAGTTCCACAATTGGATGTATTAAAAAGATGTTCCTGTGCTGAGATAATCTTATAAATATGTCCCTGCTGTGTACTGTGTAATGGCTGTGTCTGACTGTGCAGGGACATGGTCTGATCATATCACAGCTCCTGGGCAGGGGAGAAGCAAAAGAGAGGATACAGACATTACAGCAGGGGATCACAGCTGATTCTTTTTGTAAGGCCAGTGTCCCACTTGCAACTGCATTGAGAGAAACTCGCTTGAGCCTCTCGCCTCAATACCCGGCACTGCCGCCAGCGATTTGGACCGGAGCGTTCAGCTGGATAGAAATACATGTAGCCGCACTCTCCGGTCCCGAGTGCTGGCGGCAGTGCCGGGTATTGAGGCGAAAGACTCGCACTGCAGTTGCAAGTGTGACCCCGGTCTAAGGCAAAATGTTCCCCTGCCTGTTTTTAAACCATGTTTTACTTGTCCGTATCCTCTCTTTTGCTTCTTCCCCTGCCCAGGAGCTGTGGTATGATCAGACCATGTCCCTGCACGGTCAGACACAGCCATTACACAGTACAAGCAGGGGTACATTTATAAAATCTCAGCACAGGAACATTTTTTTTTAAACACATTCAATTGTGGAACTAATTTTTGTTTCAAGATCTATTAATTAAAATGAACTTTGTTTGTGTGAAACCCCCTTTAAAGTCACGACAATGTATTTGTATGTCCTCAGCTGGTATAAAGTCATATTCTGTACACTCCTCTACATTGAAATTGCAACACCCAAGATTGAAAAGTCGCAGAATTATGGGAATCACAGAATCAATAGACATGTTAATGATATAAAAATAATGAAGAAATATGTTTTCAAAACATCTCGATTTATTCAGTATCGATATAAGTGCCACGCGCAGAAACACCCACACTTAAATGCCTTGGTTGTTATCATTGCGGTCATTAATCATTTTCTGATGAATGTTCTGCCTCGCTGAATGCAATCGGGCAAGAACAATAAAGATCTGCTGTCGGCAGCTCCCTTTCGAAATTGCCGATCAGTGATATTGAAGATCCGGAGATGCTTGAGGCCATGGTAGTACTTTTAGCTGTAGAGAATGGACCTCCATACCAGCCTCCATTGTTCTCTTGCTCTGCATCATCATAGCCTTTGAGACGGTGGACTGAACACTTGTAGCTGGATATGCTAATCCCTTCTGATGGTTAGTGTAGATACTGTTTAACAACCGTAGGGCTTGGTATGTGACGTCCAATTTCATATGTAGTACAGAATGGATCATTCATGGAACCAGTAGTACGACCATTTATTCAAAGTGTCGCAGGAGCAATTTCTTAACACTACAATCCCAGGCCAAATGTTGCTTGAGCTACGGTGAGCTGCTTGCATGACCTAAACATGCTTCCATAGCCTGCATCATTTTCAGGCTTGTCTCCCATCGAGCATATCTGCCACATCATTGGTTGGCAATTAGAAAAGGAGCTGCCAGCAGTGGATCTTGATGATTTGCATGCCCAAGTGCATTTATCGAGGCAGAACAGTTTTCAGACAATCAATAATAAACTCACTGACTGCGACCAAGACATATAAGTGCGCATGTTTCTGTGTGAGGTGCTCATACTCCTTACTGAATAAATCGAGATGTTTTGAAAATGTTGTTTCCATTTTTTCATCATTTACATATCATTAACATTTCTATCCATTCTGTGACTTTTCCTTCTTGGTGTTGCAATTTCAATATTGAGGAGTATAGTTTTATGACAAATTTTCAATACTACTCCTTTTGGTTAGTACTGTGCTCCAGCTTTTATGTTTTCTTTTCCATAAGACCAGCTTCCTATCTGCTATTTCTGCCAGAGATGAGGCAGCCAGGCTGGAGGAACGTAGGGGAGTAATTGAGTTTCATGTGGTTGGAAATTCTCTAAACCAGAAACCAAACAAGAAGATCATGATCTGGCTCATTGGTTTACAAAATGTCTTCTCACACCAGCTGCCTAGGATGCCTAAGGAGTATATTACCCGCCTTGTCTTTGATCCGTGAGTAAATTATCTATGCTATGAACTGAAAAATATATTTCATTTTTGATATCTCTCTTGTTGAAAGATGCATGACTATATTTTATTTTACTGTGCAGTTTATGCTGTACTGTCTAGAAAGCCATAAAGTAAAAAATAAATCCCAGTTTCACAAACCTTTATTAAATTAAGAGTTTTTTTTTATTATACTGGTATTTATATACAATATGAGTAATCTCTTTGTGACATTTTACCTGCAGGTATTGTATCTTAAAGTTGCAGTCTGCTTCAAAAAATATGCTTCTTGTGGCAATTCTTTACAACTTAGGGCCCCGTCACTCTCTTCAATGTCCCAGCGATCCCACCAACGATCCGACTTGGATGGGATAGCTGGGACATCGTTAGCTGATCGCTGGTGAGCTGTCACATGGGCAGACTCACAAGCGATCAGGACCAGCGAGCACGCTGGTATCTAGGGTACATATCGGGTAACTAAGCGCTGCGCCGCACTTAGTTACCCGATGTGTACCCAAGATACCATCTCCCAGCTTCTGCTGTACGCGCTGAGAGCTGGTATCCAATGTACCAATCGGGTAACTAAGCACTGCGCCGCACTTAGTTACCCGATATGTACCCTAGATACCGGCTCCCAGCTTCTGCTGTACGCGCTGGGAGCTCGCTGATCGTTGGTCTCCCGCTGTCACACGCAGCGATGCGCGCTGGCCAGCGGGAGACCAACGATGAAAAAAATGGTCCAGGCCATTCGACCATTCGACAACGATCAGCGATACCCAGCAGGGGGGCTGGTCGTCGCTGCGTATCACACTAAGCGAGATCACTGGCTAGGTCGCTGTAGCGTCACAAAATCGGTGACGCTTCGGCGATCTCTCTAGCGATCTCGCTTAGGCTGAGTTCACATTTCGTTTAGGCAGTCCGTTAGATGGACTGCGTTACACCGCGGTGTAACGCAGTCCGTTAACGCTGCCATTGACCCCCATTGTCGGGCGCATCGCGACGTGCCATCATTCAGTGACGGAGCCTCGGACGCGGGCTGCAGCGTCTGGGCTCCGTCCCTGCTAGCATCTGTGCTAGAACACTGCGCTAGCGGGTATAGCATAAAGCGATCGCGTTATGCTATACCGTTACCAGCCCGTCAACGCTATGTGTTGAACGGGCTGGTAAAACGCAATGTGAACCTAGCCTTAGTGTGACGGGGGTTTTACTTACATACTTTTGTTACCAAAGCTCCACCACTGTCCCAGTTTTATCTGTGATCCCTGCAGCTCCACTTCCAGCCCTGCAGAATACACAGCTGTGTGTGAATGAGGCTGACTGTTTATTGCAAATAGTTTAGCCAACCCCCTTCTGTGTCATGGCTGATGCTCAGGCAGATACAGGGCTGGCTTAGCTACTGGACTAAGCAATCAGCCTTCACACTGCACTGATGTTGCTGGCACTGGAGAATTTGGTGTCAAGCATATCACTGAAAGTAGAGCTGTCTTGAGTTGAGACAAGTTATGAAACTGGAACTTTTGGGGTCCTTTGGTAATTAAAATATGTTGATTTGGTATATGGTCTTGTATCAATAATACATTTAAAAACCCCATAAAGGAAATCTGTCATCAGATTCATGCTTCCCAAATCACGGGCAGCAGACACTGGAAGCAAGCTGGGTGACTGTCTTCTCTCCCTGGTCCAGTTAATAGGCAAGTTTCTCATGTGACAAAGTCACTGGCAAAGTACTGAAGTGGAGATATGTTTCACTGGGGCCATTAGCTTCAGTGATTTGAAACTTGTGTGGGGTTTGGAAGGTAAATAGTGACCATCGGAGTCGTTTGGTGTTCAGTATGCCATTTCATTTTCAATTTGCTTAACTGTTCACAATAACAGTAATTTTGACCAGGGATGCCCAGACTTTTACATGCCACTGTTTGTATGCATTATGGTTCAGGCATCATGAATCTGATGACAAAATCTTTTTGAAGCGTGAATTGACTGAAACACTGATAAGACATTGCTTCCTTTCGGGAGTACAGGGTTATTTTTGTCATTATGATACAAGTGTGTATAGATGGAATCTGGGTATATACAGTAATTTGAGGATATGCCCTCTATGTTGGAAGATATACCCTGATTAGATACTCTGAGGCCAATTTGTTAAGACTGACTTAGCACACAATCACGTTTTTCTCCTTCCCCTATGACAGCACCATGGAGAGAGGGGATATGCCCTTCAGGGACAGGAAACCTACAGATAAAAGGGCGGTACCTCTCCCTTGCATCAGTTGGTTTCCTGTCCCTGACTGGGAACCTTCAGTTCGACGTACCTGAAGAGATCCGGATGAAGATGGCCCAGTTCCGGCCAGTCTGGTTCAGGCAGTGGGGAGGCACCTGCCGCGACCAGATTTGGGTGCAGGGCTTCCGAGTTTCTGTCCGGCGCACGCGCGGAGACACGCCGAAGCGTCCCCTGATGACGCGTCCAGGTGACGAGGTCAGTGCAGAGGAGGTTCTTCCGGGGCAGACCGAAAGTAGGGCTGAGGACGCCGGGCAGTAGATTTAAAAAGGGGTAAAGTGTGGAGATGCTCCCTGCTACAAGCAGTCACCAGCATGATGGATGACAGCGAACCGCAGCACCAGCAGCAGCAGCCACCACAGCGGCAGCAACCTAAGAGGCATGTTTCTGCAGGCAAGCAGCGGACATTCCAACAGCCATTCTATGCAGCACAGCAGGAAATCCAGCAAAGTGGACAAATCTCCATCCTCAAAAAGCCCCTTAATGGATCCTATTCCTCTTCCAGAACCGGGAAGGAAGAGATTGGGAAAATCCAAGCACAAATGTTGCCCCATGTGTAACAAAGAGTTACCAGTCACCTAGGATAAAAGACTATGCCATTCCTGCATAGGACAAGTGTTACGTGAAGAAACTCCAGACTTCGCCTCCGAGCTAAGATCGGTGATTAAATAGAAGGTCGAAAGTGCCTTTAGATTCCTCCCACAGGGGGATAAGGTGAGAGAGCCCGCCAAGTACCCCCAGCCCAGCTCCGAGGACAAAGACTCGGATATATCAGATTGTTCCTCATCATTGGCGATGGAATGGGTGGGAGGGCCAGAGAGGTTCCTCAGAGTAGCGGTAGAAGGCCCTTCCCTTTGGGTTATCGATGACCCTTCAGGTATTTATCAAATTAGTGGCAGAGGCCATGGCGCACCTAAGAGAATAGGACATTTTGATAGTCCCTTATTTGGACGACTTTCTGGTAATAGGCGACTCAGCTCAATTTTGCAGAGAACAGCTAAGCAGAGTAATGACTACCTTAGTAGACCTGGGGTGGCTCCTAAACCTGAAAAAGTCAAGGCTCGAGCCAAAGACTGTACAAGAGTTTCTAGGACTAATATTGGACTCTCGGAAGCAAGAGTGCCGCCTCCCAGGAGAGAAACCGGGGAAGATCATATACCTGGTATCAAAAGCCTCACAGAACCCATCCATGACTTTGAGGAAGTCCCTGCTAGGTTCCCTTACTGCTTGTCTGCCAGCAGTACAGTGGGCCCAGATACACACCAGGGACCTCCAGTGGGAGATTTTAAAGAACCAAGCCTCATTAAAAGGTCACTTAGAGGAACACATGACTCTGTTTTTGGCCACTATTCGTTCCCTAAGTTGGTGGGGAGATATGAGCAATCTGACCAAAGGGGTTTCTTGGGTAACAAACATGTCCCGAGTAGTTACCACAGACTCAAGCCCCACTGGATGGGGCGCTCACCTGGGCAACAAGGTTACCCAGGGGATCTGGAGAGTCCAGGAGCTCAAGGCATCCTCAAACCAAAAAGAACTGTTGGCAGTGAGTTATGCCCTGTTAGAATTCTTGGATACCCTGCAAGGTCATCATGTACAAATATTTTCGGACAATCAGGTGGTGATGGCCTATCTAAACCATCAGGGGGGAACCAGGTCACGGGCCCGAATGAACATAACATCCCACATTTTCAGTTTGGCAGAAAGCAATCTCCTATCCCTGTCACTACACATTCAGGGCTAGAGAATCAAAAGGCAGATTTTTTGAGCCGCACTCAATTTTAAGACATGGCGAGTGGGCTCTGAACGATTCTGTTTTCGAACAGTTTGTGGAAATGTTGGGCCTCCTGGTCAAAGATCTTTTTGCCAATATCAACAACAAAAAGGTAGAGTCTTTTTGCTCCCTAGATCCCAGAGGGGACCCTCAGGCTCTAGACGCCTTTATGATTCTGTGGAATCAGAGCCTGGCCTATGCCTTTTCCCCGGTCGTTCTCATCCCAGGAGTCCTAAGAAAGATCAGGAAGGACGAGGCGAGAATAATACTGATAGTACCTTTTGGCCAAGAAGAACTTGGTTCTCCTGGCTGAGGATGATGTCTATCACCGATCCTTGGGTTCTACCGGAATTAACGGACCTTCTTTCTCAGGGACCGGTGTTTCACCCTCAGGCAGCGAACCTACATTTGACAGCATGGAATTTGAAAGGTCGCTGTTGAGGGAAAGAGGGTTTTCACCAAATTTGGTCTCCACCCTAAAGAATAGGAAAATTGTGGTAGCTTATTGTAAAACCTGGAGGAAATTCCTGTCCACCTCATGGGTGAAAATCCAGGATGGAGTTCCAATTACAGCATTCCTTGAATTTCTGCAGAAGGGGTTGGAGCGAGGCCTGGCGACAAGCACCTTAAAAGTCCAAGTGGCAGCCCTAGGGTCCCTATATAATCAAGACATAGCAGGCAACCAATGGGTAGCGCAATTTATTAGAGCCTCTGCAAGATCTAGGTCCATTGTTAGCCAGAAATTAGCTCCATGGGTTCTAAATCTAGTCCTAACAGGTCCTCCATTTGAACCTCTGGATTCGGTTCCTCTCAAGGTCCTGTCACTTAAAACAGTCCTCCTTGTGGCTTCAACATTAACCCGGTAGGGTAAGCGACATACATGCAGGCCATCCTTTCATTACAATCCTAGAGGATAGAGTTATTTTAAAACCTGACCCTGCTTACTTATCCAAGGTAGCATCTCGATTCCACAGATCCCAAGAGGTAGTCCTTCCTTCCTTTTGTTCTAACACCAAGAATATGGAGGAAGAAAACTTCCACACCTTAGATGTTAGAAGATGTTTGATTCTGTCCAGCGGTGTAGGAAGGAAGGATCTCTGTTTGTATGCTTTCAGGGGCATAGGAAGGTACTCAAGGCCTCCAAAAGTACCTTGGCGAGATGGATAAAAGATGCAATAGCTTTGGCCTACTCATCTAGTGGGAATATTGCCCCCGAGGGTCTGAGAGCTCATTCTACAAGAGCGGCGGCAACCTCCTGGGTAGAAAGGTCGAAGGTATCAATAGAGCAGATCTGTAAGGCTGCCACTTTGTCATCACCTTCTACTTTTTTTAAGCACTATCGGCTGGACCTAGCCTCTTCTTCTGACCTATCCTTCGGGAGAAGGGTTCTTCAGGCTGTGGTCCCTCCCTAAGTTACAACTCTTTGTAATTCTCTCCGTGGTGCTGTCATGGGGGAAGGAGAAAGACATAGTTACTTACTGGTAACGGATTTCTCAGAGCCCATGACAGCATCTATTTATTCCCTCCCGTCACTTGTGGGTGAGCACGCTTTCACTGTTTGTGGTGTGATTTATGTATAGACACAGTGTGTTTTTCTAATAAGCAGTATGATAAAGATATATAATTGTGGTCATTAACCTGGAGGTCCTCCTATGCTCTGTAAAGCGAGGGAGTGGTACCGCCCTTTTATCTCTAGGTTTCCTGTCCCTGAAGGGTGTAACCCCTCTCTCCGTGGTGCTGTCATGGGCTCTGAGAAATCCCGTTACCGGTAAGTAACTACGTCTTTCTGAAATAGAAGGTGACGAATTCATTAAGAGGTGCGCGTCACAGCGACTCTAGTAAGTGGTCTATGCCTTTGTGCTAGAAATGCTACTATAGTCAGGGACTGGAGTAGCATTTCTGGCGAAAAAAGCTCTGGCATTTTTGATTAATTTAATAGCCAGGTGCAACCACAACACCAGCTCAGCCATTTTGGCAGAGCTAATTCAAACAAGCAAAAAAACACCTTAAGTCACAATGTTTGGCGACTTTTCAAAGCTTTTACACAAGTTCTACGGCACAAAAGCTTTGATGAATCGACTTCTATGGCTTTAGGGGCATTTTATCTAATCAGAATTTAAGCTTATTTTCTTTAAAATTCAATTAATAATCCTATTCAACTACTACTTACATTGATTAAATTATATATTGCTCTGTCATTGACAAGAGATATGTATATTCGTTTGTGCACCAGATTGTATATATATATATATGACAGTAGTTAAACATTCCTTTTTTCAGAAAACACAAAACACTTGCTTTAATCAAAGATGGCCGCGTAATTGGGGGAATCTGCTTTCGGATGTTTCCAAGTCAAGGATTCACAGAAATTGTTTTCTGTGCAGTGACATCAAATGAACAAGTAAAGGTAGGAACCCGTCCATCCTCATTGTGCCCTGAAACATGCTCCTTTTAACTAGAGAAATGAGCTGTAAAACATGGCACATTGTAGTCTTCTAAATATAATGAAGGGGTTTTCTCATCTTCTTAGATGATCGTCTTTACGAAGTGTAAAAAAAAATGTTGCAAAACACTTCTTATTAAAATATATCCTCTTTTTCGCGATTCGCCCTTTCTTTTCTTATTTATTGTACTTCTTTTGTCTAGGAGTGGTCGCTAAACTCTTGCCATGCTCACAAGCTGTTTCTTATTGAGCTTGTAATCGCTGCCCTGAGACCAGATGCAATCACTGGAACTTGTGGTTATCTCCTGATCCTTGTCAGCTTCAGACTCAGTGTCCTTCCAAAACCGCAGAAGCACACAGGCCAGGAGCACGATGATGCCACTAGCCTAAACTCTCGCTCAGTCCTTACTTCTCCACTCCCTATCCCAACAACCGGAAAGTCAGGATGACGAGGAGTGGTGTTCTTCTGAAAATAGAAAATGTATGAGAATTGGAAATAATTTTACAGGGGTTGTCTGGCCATATTTAAAAAAAGGGCGCAGATTCTGCAGTACCCGGAAGCAGTCACTACAGATTGTATGGAACGATGCTGTTCAGCTCCGTTCACTGTTCATGTTTGACCCCTGCCGGAGCTAATAACAGCTGGTCAGTGAGGGTGACCGGTGTTGTACCAATTTGATATTGATGACCTATCCAATGAATATTATTGTATGCCTGGACTGCTCTTTGAGGCTTATTTTTGCTGCTGGATTAATGGAGCTCAACACGATGCGTAGTAATCAGTATCTACAGTAGAAATCCTGGTGGAGGGTGCTGGTGCTGCTCCTGCTGGTGAAGCTCAGCTGAACAGAGGAGAAAGGAGGAAGGAATTCAGCACAACCATCCAACAATAAATCTTCAATTTATTAAAAAAAATCAAAAATAGAAAAATCCAGAGAAACCATGTTAAAACCTGACGGTATCCTATGACTAAGGGCACCTGCATTGCATCATTAACATGTCATGTTTTCACATGGTTTCCTTGGATCCTTCTATTTTTAATGGTTTTTTAATAAATTGAAGTTTTATTGCTGGATGGTTGTGCTGAATTCCTTCCTCCTTTCTCCTAGCCGCAGTGCTTAGCTGATAGCAGTGATCTGACACGTTCAGTCATACATTCACAGGAGGACTTCTCTATGACATCTGTGTGTCCTAAAAGGGGTTATCTTTATGACACAATTTTTTTTAAATGGGTTTTCTCATGTTAGCAAGTTATCATTCACAGAATAGATAATTTGCTGCTTGCTATATGTCCCATGATTCCCATGGGAATGTATCAGTGGCGAATGTCTATAGGACTACCGGAGATAGTCGAGCGCTGGTTGATAACTTGATAAGATGGGAACTACTCTTAAAAGTTTATGGTTACCTATGTCCAAGTTTTTAAGCAAAAAAAAGAAACACTACACAAGCTAAGTCTAACGCTGAATTTCCATACTTATTAAATGGGTTATCCGGGAATATTTCACTTTTCTTTTATGGGCCTAAGAACTTACAGGCAAGAAATTGGTAACTACGTGCCTGTATTGCCTGCTGCCGATCTGGCTTCTAGTGATGTTATGTTGACACGGCATCTGTTTCTCCTCCACTCTGCTTTGCTAAAGGGGCGTGACTGTTGATATCAAGATGATTAATAAACAGCTCCCCGATGCCTAACTGCGGGGAGCCTGGTATGAATCAGTATGACATCGGCAGCAATGCCCTATTTACACAGCAGCCCAGAAGAGAAAGACCTTCTCTATGGTTGTGAAGCAGCAGACTCGCCAGCAGGAGCAATCTGTGATCGCTCTGAGCCGGCGCAGGGTAGAACAGGCAGGTAATTAGCAACTACTTGCCTATCAGCTCTTAGCTCCATGAGAAAAAATGTAAATAGTCCCGGATAACCCTTTCAAGTTGACAATTGAAAATAGAAAAAGCATAGTTTGGCAAAGGAACGAAAACATCCCTTCTTTACTCTTTCTTGTATTAACTAACCTAAATTTAAGTACAAAGCTTGTGAATCTAAAGTGAAATTCTCATCTCGTTAATTTTCCAAGCTGAAATTTCTGTAATGTCTTTTTACATGATTAACAATAAATCCAAATGTAAATATTAAACTAAAGTTATGCAAATACTGTTTATACTAATATCCAACATCAAACTTTCGCTTGGTGCATGTATAGAATACATTCCTGGTGACCTCTTTATGAAGCTTGCTGTCAACATTCCTTAATTCTGCCCCCCCTCCCCAGTACTCTTCATTTCAAAATGGCCGCTACAATCTCAAGCCCTACCCCCTATACGGACTTGATTGGTGATGACCTATTTCAGGACAGTGGAGGACATGTCTTAGACTTTTCTACTGCACGTTCCATAATACTGGCTGAGTTGTGGTGGCCACTTTAGGATGAAACGTGTCGGGACCCTAAATGCAGGAATGGTGGAAGGAGGGCACCAGCTATTGTCACTGTGCTTGCACCATGTATTGTGAAAATGTTGAACTCTATTGGGGGGTCTCTTCAAAGACACATGGTGTGTGGAGTTGTTCCATCAGTAAATACATAATTGTCTGTAGTGAAAGTGTGCTAGCAGGAATATATGATTAACCATTGTCATCTCATGATGCCGTGCACCCAGTATGTAAACTATTTTGTTTGTTTTTTATCATTTAGGGCTATGGGACTCATTTAATGAATCATTTGAAGGAGTATCACATCAAGCATAATGTAATAAATTTCCTCACCTATGCTGATGAATATGCAATAGGCTATTTTAAGAAACAGGTAATGTATAATGGTTCACTTAAAAAAAAAGCCTACACAATTTGTTACCCTACAGGAACATGAAATAAATTTTGGTTTTGTGAGCATACCAGTTCTGGAGACCTGGCACTTGTAGAATTTAATTTATTAACTTTTGTATTTATATAATCTATCTATATA
>VIAB01002006.1:30926-45315 GCA_009801035.1 Oophaga pumilio | reverse complement strand
AAAAAAGTGGATAAAAAGAGAAAAATGTTTTTGAAACATCTCAGCTTTCGTAGGCCGATAACTCTCAATCTGGTTGCAGAAAGTGGGAATACTCAGGTAGCAGGAAAGAATACCTGACTATGGATGCTGAGTAGAGATGAGTGAATTGATTCGATGAAAACCAAATGTATGACAAATTCTGTGAAATTCATAGGTTCTGACAAATTAAAAAATTTGCAAGATGATTTGCGCTAGTCACCTAACAAAAAATGGCAACCATTCTTCTACATGTTGCAGAAGATTGCAACAGCCACAGAACATGACCTCAGGCGTGACCGCGTGGATTGCCCTTAACAAATTGCAGCTGTTACATCACATGGTATAGGGCAGCCAATCAGGATGGACTATCATAGGCTATATAAAAGAAGAGACAGGGAATGCAGCACCTATTTTAAGGTGACTTATGATTGTAAGAGGATGTCAGAACTCAGCAATTGAGATAGGAAAAGAAACTCTTAAACATTGGACAAATACTTCAGAAAGTAGTTGCACACTTACATCAGTGAAGATGAGAATAATATACAGAGATTTAAATGATGGGGCAGAGATATGAGTAGTGCCAGCAGTAGTGACAGTCATTGTGGTTGATCACTGACAGGGTGTAACTGGCATATGTCCTGCTTCATTTCAAGTACACATTTTTCTCTTCCTTAATGCACTTAGAAAGCAGCAACTAAGAAAAATAATCTTAAATTAATGTCAGAGACATTGTATTTGCTTGTCACAAGCATCTGTACTGAGTTTTTTGCATTTCTTGAGCAGAACTTTTTGTGATGGGGTAAAATTATTGTCTTTTTTTTTTAAAATGCAAAACGAAAATTCCCAAATTCCAGAAATTTATCTGCAAATGTCTACCTCACAAAGTTTGCACATCTGTTTTACTAGTCAAATTTTACGACCGTGCATGTCACACCAATTCTTTCTTTGGCACGTGCTGCCTTTATGGATGTGTGCCCACCTAGCATTTCTTGTTTCAACATTTTTGGGAAGGGGGTAGAATTTTGTTAAAAAAAGTAGACATTTAACTGTGCATCTCTGTTTTTGTTTTACTAGTCCAGTTGAACAACCTTACAGGCCAGACCTATACTGCGTCCTGCTGCCACATTTTGCTTGTATACATGTACCTACTACCTAGCATTTGTTGTTATGCCTTTTTTTTCAAGGGTTAAATAACTGGGATTTAAAAGTTAATTATAGTTATTTGCAACTGATATAAAAAAACAGTGGCAATGGACGGGGTAGTGTAAAAGAAAAAAATAAAACATACCTCAGCTAAGAATGTGGGAGCTACTAGCAGCAGCAGAAACACCACCTCTGACACCATCCATCCAGGTGGTAGCACTACCAAACGCAGGTCACAATTTGATTCCTGTGCCTTCAGCATGCTTGGGGAAGAATCTGGGGGTGTAATGGAATGTATGACACATCACTCGCCACAGCCACAGAAGGATTATGTTACCTCTGACAGTGACACCGTCAGTTTTAGTGAGTGTTCTGCACAGAAAGTTCTTCCTGATCACAAATGACTGAGGGATAGTTTTTATGCTCTTTTTTTTTTAATTTTAAAAAAATATTAAGTCTGTCAGTGTGCAGTGTTATTAAATGGGCTATTGGTTACTACCTGGTTAAAATTCGCTTGTAGGCTGAGGTCACTTTGACATTACTAAGGCTGTGTTTGTATTGAAGAGCTTGAAAGAGATTAGATACAGTTCTAGGAGACCTCAGAGTACCACAGTGATTGTAGTATTGAGATTCATGGAAAACTGATCAGCTGCTAATCAAGTTTTTTTTTTTTTTAAATTGTCAAACGAGGTGAATTTGAATTTTGAAAGATTTGATCGAGGTGATCTTAGAAGGAAAGAACTTAGCTGAAGTTTGTTGCTGTATCTACAAAAGTTATGCAAGTAGTTAGTTGGTCAATTCACATTTCATGTCAGCGGCTTGGATGAATATACATCATGTAATATGGAGGAATATGCATGACACACAGTGGACTACTAGTGACAGGAGGATATTAAGCTAATAAGCTGGTTGGTTCAAATAATATTATGTGACCTCTACTTTATTGCATGTTTAGAAATGCCTCTTAATTCTTGGTTTTGAATATTTGGGTATCTACAGCACCTCTCCTGGACATGAATATTTAATAGTGACATGATATGTATATACATGCTTTGTTTTTTTATAATTTTATTATATATAAGTACCTTGTATTCTCCTATTTATGTATCAGTGATTTTACCTGTCAAAGAGAACAAACGGGACAAAGTGCTGACTAGGAGAAACTTTTTTCCATCATTTATCCATTGCACCATCATTTCCATTTGGGGAACAGACAAATGAATTAAATGATCCATTACATGAATTTTGCAAACAGAAGTAGAGGGGACCCATTGATTATTATGGGGTCCATTTGTTGTTAGTATTTTTAGAATGTAGAAAAAAAAAGTCTTGTGTGCAAAATTTTCTCTTCTAAAACATTTATCTCAGATAGACCCCATAATAATCAATGAGGCCCCTCTTCTTCCATTAGCATAACTGATCCTTATTCTGTCCGTTCATTAAACAGGGCAGAGAATGGATGTCTGCACTCATGTGTGAACAGAGCCTAAGTGACGTAACGGTGACTGGGAACAGAAGTGGTAAATTGGCAATAGTGTGCCCAGTATTAGAATTACCTGCATTACCTATTACCTGATGTACTATATAGATGGCAGCAAAGAGTTAAAATATAAAAACTGGCGTGCTGTTACCATAGAAGACTCAGGCTTTTACAGCAGATTTTTGCTGTCACATTTGCAAAAACATTAACAGTTTTTATTGTTAGGTTCAAATTACAGGGTTGATTTTTCAATGTTGACGTGATATAATAATATGTGTGCATTAGTTATACTAGAGTATGGATTATTTTCAAACTTAGACACTAGAAATGTGAATTTAACCAACCAAACAAATACATTGTTTCCTTCTTCCTAAAAGTTCTAGACAAGAATTCACACCTTTAAGTGTAGGTTCATGAGCGTAGAAAAAGTCATCCAGAAAAGTGGGACGATTGTTTTCTCATTTGTCGTCTGTCCATATTCAATCTGTTCTTTTACTGCAGAACTGTTAATCTTTTACAGGACCATTTACACTTTCCAATGCTACAGAATTGCAATGTATCTGTAAAAATCAGATGCTAGGCTGTGGCTCTTTACGGCATCCGATTATTTTTTTCTTTAACATCACCATAAACTTGAACGGGTCTCATCCAATTTACAGAAGAAGCTAGTACAGTACAAGCTGCGATTTTTTTTGTTGTTACAGTTCTGTGATCAAAATTAGATTAAGGGCTGGTGCAGACAGCCGTAGAGTCTCTCATCTGAGAGAATCGGGCGGACTATGCAAATAACACTGATCAGCCCCTGAGTATGAGCATAATGTGCACAATTCTCTTGGAAGAGGAGAACATGGAGAAATACATTTCTCCATCCTCTCTATTCTGTGATACCATTGAAATCAGACTGCACTTAGATGTCATCCAAGTGCAGTCCTATGCACCAATTGACTTGCATAGCTGACTTTGATATATCGGATCAAACTCAGGCAAGCAGCCATTTTTTTTTCCATGTCCATCGGACATATGCTCAGTACCATAGACTAATACTGGTCTGAGTTAGATCCGATGTTTTGTCAGATCGTTTTCGGACCGATAATACAGTCATGCACTCTAGCCCTATAGGGTTATTTAGTTAGAAAACCCAATTTCACACACCGTGGCCCCACTTCATTAGGACTGGTGTCTTGTACAAAAGTCATAATGAGAGGTGTACGCTCCACTTAATCAGTTCAGCGCATCTTATCAATGACTTGCGAATTTTCAAGGTGTTTTATCCCAGTTTTCTGGCTTAAGGACTTTGATGAATCGGGGCCTATGCAATGGGTAAGAGAGGGAGGGCGGATCCGTTTTACACTGAAAAATGCAAAACAAATATTAAACAGATTGGGCTTAAAAAAAAAACCTTCAAACATAGCTGAAAAATGTTTAAAACCCAGCAGATTTCATCCTTTTAAAATGCCAGGAAGAAACTGTGAAAGCAAAATTTTCCTAAAACAAATGTGGATTTTGCAGTGGATTATTTTGGCTGAATATGTTCACAAAGTGTAAATGTGCTTCCCCGATATAAAGGCTGGCAAAGTCTATGACATCTGAAGGTAGATTTTCTTTCTATGCTCTTACAGGGCCTATATCTGACAACATGTATCTCATGTGTATGATGAGTATTTAACATACAAGATCAACCCCCCTAAACCGATTATTCGGGCAAGTAGGTCAGTAAAGGTAAATGCATCTGTATATTTATATTCACTGCATCTGGAGAAACCCACAATTTTGTCAATATGCTAATGAGATTTTAAGTGCGTTGTCACACCCAGAGAACATAGCAAAACTCACTCCAGAGTTATTTTCCATCCTTAGCACCTCCCTCTCTATGACTGATGGCTCAATGCGTCTGTGACGCCAGGCGCTGGCCAGGAAACGTAGCGCCTGCTTCCATCACTGCTTTCCTTGCATCTATACACCAAAGTGCCTTGCTTAGGCGCTGGCTTCACCATTCCTCTGCCATGTGCCGTCCAGCCATGCTGTACAAATGGATGTGCCAGGCATCTGCATTGCTCTTCTGGGTGTACAGGGTGGCTGGGTGTCTCATGCACAATGGAATAATGAAGCCAGGGACCATAGCAGGGAACCTTAATGTGTGGAAAGCAGTTCTTTACATAGGACCTAGATTTGCTGGCACTGAGGATGAAAATAACCTTAAGGCCGGGATCACACATGCGAGGAAATCGTCCGACACTCGCATGTGAAATCCCAGCTCTGGCGCCGACACTGGGGAGTGGAGTGAGCGGCTGCATAGAAATACATGCAGCCGCTCGCTCCACTCCCGAGTGTCGGCGCCAGAGCTGGGATTTCACATGCGAGTGTCAGACGATTTCCTCACATGTGTGATCCCGTCCTAAAGGCACTGTCACACTTAGCGATCGCACTAGCGATAACGACACGACCTGGCGAGATCGCTGGTGCCATCGCTATGTGGTCGCTAGTTAGCTTCCAAAAACATCTCATCTGCGATCTGTATAACGACCTCTGCAGTCGTTGGGAAAACCTAGTCCCACCTGCGACGCTGGTGAAGTCGTTCATAAAGGGTGTCACACTCAGCGATTCAGGCTCACCAGCGGGACATCAACGACCAAAAAACGGCTCAGAACGTTCATAAGCGATCAACGACATCTCAGCAGGGGCCACATCGCTGCCACATGTCACACACAGCTAAGTCTCTAACGAGATCGCTACTGCGTCATAAAAACGGTGACTCATTAGCGATCTCGCTTAGTGTGACAGTACCTTAAGAGACAAAGTTTTGGTATGTGCTCTGTGCGTGACAAAGCACTTGCCGCCTCATTTGCATATTGTGGAAATTGTGGATTTCTCTTGATTCAGGGGACAGATAATGGATATAAATGTGTCATTGTATTTATCTTTTACTGACCTGCATGTCCACATAAACGGTTTAGGGGAGTTGATCTTGCTGACAGATTCCGTTTGCCTGAATTGGCAAACAAAGTCGAAACACAGTAAGATCCTCCATAAAGTTTAGATTAAGGGCAATTGATTTTATCATTTTGGTCCCTATAGTATGTATGAGGCTGCTGTACTACCCCATGACATACAAGAATCGAGCCTGTTAAAGCCCCCAAACACATTAGATAAAATTCTACCGACTATCCAATATGTGTGGGGGCCTCCCGACTCTCCTACGACAAATATTGTCACATATTTCCCCAGGAGATAAGCCTTTACCAAATGTGTCTGGCTGCAGCATACTGTGCCTTCCCCATTAAAAGCATTTACACGCGGGGCTGGAAAGATAGCAGTCGACAAAATGCTTGTTCAGCTGCCCACTACATTGAAGGTGTATATGCAACTTAAGGCTCTTTTCGCACATTCGTGTTTCCAAGTCTGTACATGGACCGCGATACACAGACTGTCAGTGGGTCTCCTGATCCAAACTTGGCATCTCATCGGCATATATGAGGTGACACATTTTGGGTTAAAAGGAATCTGTCTGGATTTTTTCTATATAATCTGCGAGCAGCATGATGTAGGGGCTGAGACCTTCATTCCAGCAATGTGTCACTTGCTGGTCTGCGTGCTTTCATTTTGAAACAGTCACTATTATCTCTGCAGATCTAGCAGTGCTCAGAGTGCTGAGCCCACCCACTCCACTGATTGGCAGCTTTCTGCATACACTATACATTAACACAGTGTGATGCAATTATCACCTAGGCAATGCTAAGGAAATCCTGAAAACGTGACCTGTTGGTGGGCCTTGAGGACTGGAGTTGGGGAACCCTGCATTAACAGAAAGCTGCTATTCAGTGGTGGGGGCGTTGCTACACAGAGCAGTTGACTAGGAGGCACAAGGCTGCTTGTCCTGAAATGATAATCTGCTGATGAAACAGAGATTTTATTGAAACAGTGACACACAGCCTAGTAAGCGACACATCAATGGAATCAGGCTTTCAGCCCCAAGATCATTCTGGTCTCAGATTAAATAAAAAAAACCTGAGGACACCGTCCCTTTAAGAGATCCACAGCCAGTCTGTGCATCACGGTCCAATCTGCAATATGGATGTGCAAAACTGCCCAAAACATGGCATGTAACTACTGAGATCACTAAGCTACAGTGGTCAGAGACTGGCTGCATCATCAGAGGATTAAAGAGAGGAGTAGAATTTACTCTTTATCTTGTAACAGCCAGGCCGCCCCTTTAAGTAAATGTGTAGTGTCCTTTAGGCCGGGATCACACATGCGAGAAACATGGCCGAGTCTCGCATGTGAATTCCCAGCACTGGCGCCGGCACTCGGGAGTGGAGTGTGCGGCTGCATAGAAATACATGCAGCCGCACACTCCACTCCCGAGTGCCGGCGCCAGTCTTGGGAATTCACATGCGAGACTCGGCCATGTTTCTCGCATGTGTGATCCTGGCCTTAGAAGTATATGGTAACAGTTTTACTTTTGGGGATTATAAAAGAATTAAGCTGTAGTTTCAATCTATTGGAATTTGAGAGGACCCATACCTTATGTAATAATCATTGATAGTAAGAGCTGTAAATGTCCTACCCCCCTTGAGATATTGGCATGATCTAGCGGCACTGTGCTATCACGTCTGTCAATTTTCTACACTCACTGCATTTTTATGTTTTATAATTTCAGCTAAAAGTGATATTTTCCTATAGATTGTGCAATGATGCTGGAGTAGGATGCGTGGTTTCTCAGATGCTTTCTATAGCAGAATAATCTACCTTTGTAAAGTTAATATATTGTATTGGTTTTAAATTATATACAGGTATTTTGGAATTGTCTTTGTGTAAAATATTCAGATATACTGTGTATATTGATAAAAGTAACTATCATTTAGATTTCTATGTAAATAGCAGTTTGTTCAGCCGTTTTAAATAATGAATGTTAATAACATTAAACATATGAATACAAATTATTTTATGGAAATATGTTTATTTAATTTGTTGTCACAGAAAACGTATCACTAATAATCTACTTTATTAGCCAAAGAAATGAGCCAAACAGGATGAGTGTAAAATATATGGTGCCACATTACATACTTAAATAAATGGATAGATTAGGCAGGTTTCACTCATACATGTTGTCTGATGCACTGACTGGACGCAGATCTCTAGAGGTAAATTTGACAGCCTCATAGGCATATATGAGGCTGTCAAATTTGGGTTAGAAGATCCACGGCTGGTCATACAGGACCTCTTGACACCAATAAGAGGCAGCATGGTATGGTAGTGCCTTATGATACTACACATGATTTGGTGTTTTGTGGGACTGGAAATAGGACTCTTGTATGGTAGGTGAAAAACTGTCAAACTCTTTGTACTTGAATTGCATCTCTAATGGTGTTTACCACTAGATTGACCTAATGCTTTTGTTAGCTCTATATTGGTCCTGTACAGATTTACATGCAGAGTTTGAAAAAGAGAAAATCTAAGGACTGCACAAAATTAACCATAGAGTGATTATTCTGCCACCAATGTTTGTAAGTGAAGGTCTGAAGGATGTGACCACAGATCTCTGTTGAAGCAATGGAAGATAGCTTACTCACTATCTTCTCTCTTACCTAACCAGCCACATGTAATTACTCCATGAAGGAAGATGTACTGGATGACCTTTCAGGTAGTTTAGTGACAATTTCCTGACAATTGATGAGGTATGTCTAGGGAAGATGAAGGGAAAATAATGAGGAGCAGAAGATGGAGGTAACAGGAAAATCCTCTCTCCAACCCGGATACATTTTTCTAACAAGGTGGCACTAAACAGAAAAAATGGGGATGTGAGGAAGCAAGATAGAAATGCAATGCAATGGCGCAAACTTTGCAATGGCGTGAACAAGCCTTGTCCACCTGAAGAAGTGTTCAAAATGCTGACAGTCCAAGCTAACTTTCTATTTGGATTTGGTGAGGAGGGTGCCAACATCAGGACGAATCTTTGGATCTACAGCTCTGGCAAAAATTAAGAAACCACCACATCAAAACCCTGTCATGGGCAGCCCATTCTCCAGACCTGAACCTCATTGCTAGCCTCTGGAATGTGATCAAGAGGATGATGGATAGTCAGAAGCCATCATTCAAAGAAGAACTGCTTAAATTTTTGCGCCATAAGCAATGTGAAAGACAGGTGGCAAGCATGCCAAGACGCATGAAAGCGGTTTTTAAAAATCATGGTTGATTTCAGAACTCTTCCGGAGTTAAAACATTAGTATTGTTGTTTGTAAATGATTATGAACTTGTTTTCTTTGCATTATTTGAGGTCTGAATGCACTGTTTGTTTTTAATTTTGACTGTTTTTCTTTGTCAGAAAAAAAATACGTTTATTGCTTGGAAATTCGGTGACGTCAGAAGTTTAAAGACTAAAAGAACAATTTACATTTTACTCTAAAATATACCTATAAAGAGAAAAATTAGACAAACTGAACATTTGAAAGTGGTCTCTTAATTTTTGCCAGAGCTGTATGTTCGAAATCTGAAGGCTGAAACCATCTTCACTTGTAGTCTCTTCGAACTGGTCCAGTAAGAACTCCGATCCTGTCAACCAAGAAGAATTTGTGATGGTACCAGCAGACACTATCCGGGTGGAAGGTCAGCAGGATTAAGTTGGAATGGGACATACTGCCATTGTTAACGTTTTAGAAGACTTCCTATGCAGGAATTTGGGAGTCCAGTGAACCTGATGCAGCAGGTACATCTGTGACAGCCTTTGTGCCTCACTAGTGGACAGCTGGGGAATCGAGGATAATGTGTCATCCCACTGTTGCATTATTAATTACCCCAACACCCTCCTCCCATTTCTCTTTAAGCTTCAATGCATGCTTATCTATAACTTGGGCAAGGAGTAGTTCGTAAAATCTAGAAATTGCACAAGCGACACAATCCTAGTTCCCAACCATAGAATACAATAATTATGGGTTCTAACCGGAGTAAGGGACTCCTGTTTATGCCATGCGTGTATCAATTGAAGGTACTGAAAAAAGTACTTATGTGGTAGCTGGAATTCATCTCTTAACTGCTGAAAACTTTTAAAGACTCCATCCAACTGAAGTTGATCTATAAATAGGATCCCCGCTTGTCGCCAGGGGCTAAAGCCCTCTAACCTGAATATTTGCGGCAACTTTGGGCTTTGCCATAATGGAGTAACTGAAGTAAACCCATCAATATTGAGGAGTTGCTTATTTTTCTCCAAGGTTTTAATCATAAGGACTAGAATAGGGAGCTTCGTCTTATTTTCCCCCAAATACACTGCTTACAAAAATGAGATCATTGGGTTTCTCCCCGTATGCCCCTGGACAATGGAAGCTATAGAGTCCTGAAGCAGTTTAAGCTGTTGCAATTGTGAGGCTAGAAAATACAGCCATGGGATAGGGGCAGCCAATCCTCCCTCCTCCTTTCCTTCCCCCTCTGTAATGTGTCATATTTAATCCGAGCTGTCCCTTTTTTCCAAATTAATTCTCTGAACTTAGCTTGAAATTTGTATAAGTGTTTCAGAGGAATCCACCCCGAGGCGTTATGGATGACATAACAGCTGGGGCATGAGAATCATTTTAACCAAATTTCTGCGACCCACTACTGATAATGGTAATATACACCAGTTGTTGATTTTTGCTTGGAATTTCATGTATAGCGGATCCAAATTCAGAGGTATAAATGATCTAACATTTGTTGAAACTTGAATGCTCAGATATTTAAACTCCTTCCCCAGTTTAAGTCTCGTTTGACTCACTTTGGATGTTTGAGAAAGTTCATCCACTGGCATTAATATAGATTTCTCCCAATTAATATGAAGCCCCGAAAAATCTCCAAACTGGTGAATCATATATATAGCGTTTATCAATGAATCCTCTGTATCCCCAAGAAATACCAACAGGTAATCTGCATATAAATGCCATCCTTTCTTCCACAGACCAATGCCCAAAGCCCTTTATCTCCCCACTAGCCATGGGTTCTATCGCCAATGCGAACAACAAAAGGGACAAGGGGCAGCACTGCCTAATTCCCCTACCCAGCTCAAAAGCCTCTGACGTACAACCATTTTAATTTTGGCACATGGATTGCAGTATAAAAGCTTGACACAGGACAGGAATACGGGACCGACACCCATGCCCCTCATGACAGACTACAGATACTCCCACTCAACACTATCAAAAGCTTTCGCCGCATTGTGCGAGATTACTTCCCTTCCCCCTACATTCTACGACTGTGACTGTAGATTAATAAAGAGACGTTGCAAATTTATGGCAGTAGATTTGGCAGGCATGAAGCCAGTCTGGTCACCATGAACTAAGTGCGTAATGACCTTCACGAGTCTCATGGCAAGCACTTTGGCCAAAATCTTGACATCAACCTGCAACAGGGAAATGGGTCTATAGGAATCCTTATGGGCTAGATCTTTTCCCTGCTTAGGCAGCAAGACTATCACCGCTTCATAGATTTAGGAAGACCACCCACACTAAGGGACTCCCGGAAAACATCCAGCAAGTTAGGTAACAACACCGAACCCGCCTCTTTATATAATTCAGCCTGCAGCCCGTCTATCCCCTAAACCTTATTAGCTTGAAATGAGGTTAAAACTTCCTCCAGTTTCTCCACTGTAAGAGGCGCATCCAATACCAACCTTTGTTCCCCCGATAACTGGCAGAGGTAATGAGCCAAGATAGCTATCAATCGCCTCTGATGTCATAAAGAGTTTGGAAGAATAAAATTGTTTATAGAAAAGGAGAAACTCATTAAGAATTTCCTCTGACCCAGTAACTGTGGACCCATCCGATGCCTTAATTGCCAGAATGACAGGAGATCCCTGCTGAGATCTTGCAACAGTGGCCAACAGATGCCACGCACCCTCCCCCTCTGTATAAAAATTCTGTCTGATAAAAATCTTATGTTCCGCCTGTTCCAGAAGGTGATTATTTAGCAGTTTTTGTGCCCCCATCCATTCATCTCTATGAAGCTGAGTTGAGGAATTTACAAACCGCTGTTCTGCCTCATCCACGCATCGCTAAAAAGCAATAGTTTGGGCTCTACTCTTAGTTTTAATAATGGAGATCTCTTTAATCAGAACTCTCCTTAAAAAGACCTTCATTGTATTCCAAACTATCAGGCGCGATGCCAAGCCTATATTATCTTGAAAAAAAGGCCATCAACTTCCCAGCTAATCCTCTGTCCTTCAATATTGCCAGCCAGTACGGGTTGAGCTTCCATGGTCCTCTTGATGTATTAGATAGGGGAAGAATATTAAGAACAACCCTTAATGGGAGTGGTCTGACAACCGTCTCGTGATATATTCCACCTTGTCCACCATCGGCAATAAAAACTGATTACCTATGGCCAGGTCTATCCTAGATAAGGATGAGTATGATGCTGAAAAGCAAGAATACTGTTGTGTTGATGGGAATTTAGTCCTCCAGATATCATAACACTGCATCTCTTGTCATACCTTGGCCACTGGATTATCAGCTGTATAGTTTCCATTGAGAATAGTGGAGGAATATATAATGCTACTATGCACACCCATACGCCATAAAGCAGGCATACCAAGCAGATAAATCTGCCTCCGAGATCTATTGTAGCTTTTACACATGTAAAAGAAAGATTGCGGTGGATAAAAATACTAACGCCCCTGGCGTATGAGCAATATGAAGAATGAAAGGACGGCCCTCCACAATATTTACTGAGCGTCTGTTCACTTTCAGGGGTCGTATAAGTCTCCTGGAGACAAATCACAGCTGTTTCAAAGCCCTTAAGTATCTTAAAAATGGCTGATCTTTTAGTGGGCTCACCCAACCCCCGCACATTCCACGCAATCAAATTAATCTGACCCACCATGAGTGCATTTAATTATATAACATGACCAAATTTTCCTGTATTGTTTCCTACTGAATAGACTTGTCCTGAGGTCCGGAGACTTCATACACAACAAATAACATAACTTCCCTACCACCTCTCTCCAACCCCCAACATACAACCAGAGCATATAAAATACCTGAAGCGAGGAAATGCAACAGGCGCCACATAAATTTCAGTGTAACATCATCAAAAAAGTGGCGTGAGGTAGTTCCTCCCATATAACCACACATACCAGGAGGAACTAAAGCTCTTAAGACATATCAGTCGGCCAGGGAACATGGCCCTCCCCTACAACAGCTATTACTTTTAGCATAAACATGTAAAATCAAACTGTGATATAGCAAAATTGATTAAAAGGCACAGGCGCCCCATAGCACCGGACAGAAGCAAAACAGACAAAAATGTCAGCGGGACCTCCATTGGCACTCATAGGAGTCCAGCCAACACAGCACCTTGCGGTCATCAAAGAAATGCATCTCTTTAAACGCAGCAATTCTCAGCAGGATACAACATGGCAAATTGCAGTTGTAATTGGCGCAATCTTCTCTTGATATCCTGAGACTGCGCCTGTTGTTTCTGTACTTCTGAGGAGAAATCCAGGAAAATGGACACCTTTGATCCCACAATACGGATATCCTGAGATGTGCGTGCAAACTTCAAGATCTTGTACCTGCCCCTATAATGCAGGAGCTTAATTAGGATGGATCTTGGCGGCGCTCCTGGTGGCAGCGGCCTGCATGGCACTCTGTGTGCCCTTTCAATAGCAAACAAGTTGGAGAGTTCCTCTTTACCCAACGTGGAGATCAGCCATTTTTCAAAGAATTCTGCTGGGGTTTTTCCCTCTGCTTTCTCCGGAACTCCCACCAGATGAATATTGTTGCGCCGGAGACAATTTTCCAGATCATCAGTTTTGCTTAATAGGGCCGCAATATTAGCAGAGGCAGTTTTAACTTCTTTGGATAGCTGTGGTAGTATGTCTTCCACCTCCCTCACACGGCCTTCAACAGCCACCATGCAGTCACCCATTTTCTGCATATCTTGTCTAATATTACAGTCTGAAATACATCCCCAAGTGTCTGGTCTGTTATCCCCATCCGCAGCCTGAGGATTCATAGTTCTATCAGTCACAGGGACAGCTTGGGAAACTGCAAGCGGGGAAGGAATCACTTTCACTGCTTCCACACTGCTTCACAGCCACATTCTCTTATCTGCAGCTCTTTTGTGGATGAGACTTTCCCTGCTGTCTGCATGTTACCTCTGATCCTGGGTGACCTGGCATATTGCTCCAGGCGCGCTGCCTTGTCCGTCCATTTACCCTCCTCCACTGCTACTATGCTAGGATACGATGAAACGCCATCTTGGATGCCATCAAACTCCTTCAAAGCAGCCGCTTGCTTCCGCTTTTATCTTGCTTGTCATGACAGAAGATAATTTACCATGTCTCCTGGCACTCTCCAGACCTTCCCCAACCTGTCTGTACCACGCAGAGCTGCCACCATGCTCCCCGGTGAGCAGGAGATAAAACAGGATTGCTACGGAGCTGATCACAGTGCACGTCCTGCTACATACCCAGCCAGGCCATGCTGGCAGTGCAGTCATTTTTTCTGAGTAGACTCTCCTTTCAGCTGATGCAGCATCCATGTCAGAGTTACTTAGGACTGTGATGTACTTTGCAGTTACCGATTCACAGTTGCGGTTAAATCTGCGTCACTGTTAGAGCGTTGAAGAGCTGCTAAGTAGTGTTTGACTCTGTCCCAGAAATCATCTAAGTTGACATGGTACTTATCTCTGGTTATTTAAAATTGTTCTTTCTGATATTTGGTGTCGGTTGGATTATAGGTTTGGGATTAGTGTTGAGCGATACTGCTCGGCATCGAAAAATATCGG
>VIAB01002006.1:3751-20273 GCA_009801035.1 Oophaga pumilio | reverse complement strand
TATGAATCTGACCGACCTGTTTCGCTCAACTCTAATTGTGACCAATTTTACAATAACCTGTTTTATCTGAACTCTAAAACAGAATGGGAGAATTTTTTTGTGAAAAATTAGGAGATCTCTTCGGAATAATACATTCTCCTTTAACAGTGATCTTACTCTACAGTACACCTTGTTTCAGGATATATAAATTGTTAGAAAGATTCTTTTGATGTAATTAAATTCATTACTGAACCTGGTAGAAAAGGAAATTTCCCAAATATTCTTACCCAAAGCATATAGATCAATGTAATTTTTCCTTCTTTCTATATGGAACATGTCCATCCTATTTTTTTGTTCCACTATTTTAATCACTTTATCAATTGACCCAGCTGGGTAACCTCATTCCTTTAGTCTAATGCAAACTTTATCACGTTCCCTATACCAGTAACCAGGATCAGAGCAATTTCTTTTGGACTGTGTAATTTCTCCTATCAGGACAGCAGACTTGACATGCTTAGGATGACACAATGTTGCATGCAATAGTCTTAGTTACTTACCAGTAACTGTATTTTTTCGGACCCCATGACAGCACCATGAGAGAGAGGATTCGCCCTTCAGGGACAGGAAACCTACAGCTATAATAGGGCGGCACCTTTCCCACGCATCAGTTGGATTACAGAGCCTGAGAGGACCTCCATGGTTAATGGCATAAATTTATACAATGCCCTAACACCGAACAATTTCACACACGTGAAAACTTATAAGAGGAAGAAGTGCACACCCACACGTGAAGGGAGGGAATCTAAGGGTGCTGTCATGGGCTCCAAAAATTACCGTTACCGGTAAGTAACTAAGACTTTATTTAGTCTCCCATGACACCACCACAAGAGAATTACAGAGAGGTAATAATTGCCTTAGGGAGGGACCACAGCCTGCAGCATCCTTATACCAAAGGTGAGATCCGAGGAGGCACCCATATCTAACCTATAATAATTATAAAAGGTGGAAGGAGAAGATCATGTAGCTGCTTTACATATCTGGTCAATTCAGACCTCCGACCTCTCCACCCATGAGGTTGCCATGGGTCGAGTGGAATGCACCCTTAGACCCTCCGGTGCCAGCTCGCCACTCAATGTATATGCTAAAGAAATAGCCTCTCTAATTCACCTAGCCAAAGTACTCTTTGACACCCTAAGATCCTTCCTGGCACGCTGGAAGGACACAAACAAGGCATTATCCTTCCAAGGATAAGTGACCGATAGATACTCTAACAGGCACCTCCTAACGTCTAGAGTATGAAGCTTCCTTTCCTTCTGGTTAGTAGGATTGGGGAGGAAGGAAGGGAGAACTATCTCTTGTGACCCATGGAATCTAGAGGCTACTTTGGGTAAGTAAGCTGAATCTGGCCTAAGCACCACCCTTTCATCCAGGAACTGTGTATATGGGGAGTCTAGAAAGAGTCTGGATATCACTCACCCTCTGCGCCGATGTTAAAGCGATCAAGAAGGCTACCTTAAGGGTGAGCACTTTCACTGAAGCTGAGATAATGGGCTCAAATGGGGGCTCCGTCATAGCTGTGAGACCCAAGTTACTGTTCCACAGCATAATCCTTTCTTTACAAATGGGCCTAGATCTGCTTGATGCTTTAATAAATCTGGCCACACAGTAATTACGCACAATGTCACAGCTAAATAAGGCCCCCAGGGCTGACATTTAGGCCTTAAGGGTACTTGTGGAAAGACCCATCTCCAGACCCTTTGGAAGGCACTCCAGAATTTGACCTATCGGCACTCCCTTCCCAGCTCTAAATTCTGAGGTAGCTAGAAGTTTTCTCCAGGTCCTGGCATAGATCCTGGTCATAATTACCTTCTTACTGCTTAGGAAAGTGGCTATCAAATTGGGGGAAAATCCCATATCTCTCTGTAAGGTGAAGCCCCACCACTCGTGTATGGTAGACTGGCCCCTGGGAGAGGAGATCCAAATGTTCCGGAAGCACCCATGGATCGGAGATCGACATGGTCCTTAGCCACGAGAACCACGCCCTCCTGGACCAAAAGGGGGCAATTACTATAATTTTTCCCCTGTCCTCCCTGATCTTCCTCACCACTAGAGGCTAAAATGCAAAGGGGAAAGGCATAACTCAGGTTGACGTTCCACTTTATCACGAAGGCATCTACCACCAGTGGATTCTCTCTGGGGTTGAGAGAACAGAACTACCTCACTTTTCTGGTCTTCTTGGTGGCAAAGAGGTTTATGTCTGGCTGACACCACATCCACACAATCTGTTTGAAGACGGCACTTTTCAGCGCCTTAATAGTTTGCAGCTCAAAAAGTCTGCCCTATGTTGTTCTTTCCTCTTAGGTGCAGCGCCGTCAAAGATAGAAAATGCTCCTTTGCTATTTGAAACAGCCGCTGTCACTTCCATTAGGGGTCTGGATCAAGTACCACCTTGGTGGTTGATGTAGGCCACCGCAACCTGATTGTCGGAGAAGATCCTTATGTGATAACCCTGCAGGTATATAACGAACCCCTTAACTGCCAATTCTACTGCTGTCAGCTCCTTCAGGTTAGATGAACTCTGTTGCTCCCATAGGCTCTGGACTACAACCTCCCCTATATGTGCCCTCCAACCAGTAGGGCTAGCGTCTGTGGTGATCACCTGACTTTTGTGATTTTCCCAGGGAACCCCCCTGGACAGGTTATCCCGGTCTAACCACCACCTCGGGGAACGTATAGAAGCAGGGGACAAGGTCACCAGTCCCTGCAGGTACTCCCTAAGGGCCCTATCATTAACTAACACGTCCCATTGTAAGGTTCAAGTATGTAACTGCGCCCACCGGACCACTGGGATGTAGGAGGTTAGCAAACCCAACAGGGACATAGTGGGATGGTTTGATGCTCTTATTACTTGGTGCCGAAGGTGAATCAATTTAACAGGCGGCAGACGACACTCCTGCCTCTCTTCGTTCAGAATGAGCCCTAGAAACTGCTGCACTTTCAAGGGTTGTAGTCAAGATTTATTAATGTTCAGTAGCCACCCCAAGCATTCCAGAGTGGACATTGTTCTCTCTACTTGAACTGAGTAATGATCTGCTGACCTGCCTACAATAAGAAAATCGTCCAGGTAGGGAATAATCAGGACATTGGTTTCACGCAGGTGGGCCTTGACCTCGGCAACTACCTTTGTAAAAACGCGAGGGGCCACGGCAAGACCAAAGAGAAGAGCTCTAAATTGGAAATGCCTGAGTCCCCCATGACTACCACCACCCTGTGGAACCACTGATGATCTGAGTGAATAGGCACATGGTAGTACACATCTTTGATGCCATCACAGAAGACGTCTCCAGGCTCCTCTTCTTCTCGTCCCGACTACATGTACTACTGACCCCATTCCCTCACATCTTCTCCAGTCGTCACAACTCATCTAACTACAATTTTTAATCTCTCCCTCTCCTCGGGCATTTTCCCCTCCTCCTTCAAACACTCTATCATTACACTATTATTAAGGAAACCCATTCTCGACCCATCCTGCACAAACAACTACAGACAAGTCTCCAATCTCCCCTTCATCTCTAAACTCTTGAAGTGCCTGGTCTACTCCCGCCTTACCCATTACCTCTCCACGCAGTCCCTCCTAGACCCTTCACAGTCCGGCTCCGCCCCCTACATTGGACAGAAAATGCACTCATCAAAGTGACCAATGACCTTCTGACAGCAAAATGTAACAGTGACCACTCTCTGCTCATTCTTCTCGATCTTTCTGTAGCTTTCGACACTGTTGACCACCATCTCTTACTCTCTAGGCTCCAGTCACAAGGCATTAAGGACAATGCTCTCTCATGGTTCTCTTCCTATCTTTCTGAGCGCTCATTCAGTGTTTTGTTCGCCAGCTCCACTTCATCTCCTCTTCCTCTCACTGTTGGGGTACCTCAGGGTTCAGTCCTTGGCCCCCTTCTCTTCTCTCTCTACATGGCCCCAATTGAACAGACCATCAGCAGATTTGGGTTTCAGTACTATATGCTGATGACACAACTTTAAACGTCATCCCCTGACCTTACCCCCACTGTACTACAGAACGTGAGTGACTGACTGTCCGCAGTCTCCAACATCATGTCCACTCTCTATCTGAAACTCAACCTTTCCAAAATTGAACTTCTCCTGCTGTCTACTAACCTCCCTAAATCTGACATTTCCTTCTAAGTGGGTGACACCATAATTACACCCCTCAGCAGGCGTGCTGTCTAGGTGTTATGTTTGACACCAATCTCTTGCCGCTTACACCTAAAGAACATCTCTAGAATCTGCCCTTTTCTCACCATGGAGACAACAAAAACCCTCACTGTCGCCCTGATCCACTCCCGCCTGGACTACTGTAACGCTCTATTAATTGGCCTTCCCTTCACTCGACTATCCCTGGAAGGCTTCCTACAACTGAACCTTCTTCTACTGAAGGGACGCCGGTAGGAAAGGGTCGACAAGCTGCGGAATTTCTTTTTATCGTCCTCTGATTTCTCCAGAAGCTCATCCAGGTCGGGTCCAAAGAGGTACTCCCCCTGACATGAAATAGAGCAAAGCACCCTGAATCAATGGTAAGGTGCTTAGAATAGTCTTGCGCGAGGCTCCCCCCTTTTAATTGAGTCTCTAGTTTGTCTAGCCAGACCATCATTGACTTGGATGTACATGTGGATGCTACTGCTGGTCTCAGGGATCCTGCCGACACCTCCGATGCCCCCCTAAGAAACGTGTCTGCCTTCTTATCTAGAGAGTCTTTTAGGGTTCCCAGGTCCTCAAAGGGCAACGAGGATTTTTTTGATGTCTTGTCCACTGCTGCGTCAAGCTTTGATGATTTATCCTAAGTGTTGGCTATAGGATCCTCAAAGGGGTATCTTCTCTTAAATGCAGGAGGAAGGAAGCCCCTCTTCTCTGGCCTCTTCCACTCCCGGCGAACCAGAGCCTGGATTTTTTTCATTCAAGGGAAAGGACCTTTGCCTTCTTTGATCCAGCCCCCCAAACATGACACCCTGAACAGAATGCTCCAGCCTAGACTCCATAGTGCTCCTGACCACTTTCACCAATTTATCCACACAGTCTATGGGGAAACAAAAGCGGCCAGAGTCCTCTTCCGAAGAAGAGGAAGTTGCAGGCGATGAGTCAGAAGAGTCCTCATTTCCCATATAGTCAATAGAGGAGTCTGACTCTGGGAGCCTTGTTTTACATCCTTTTTCCTTCCCCTTGGGGCAGTCTCCCTGGGACAGGGACCTTATGGACTCCCTCACTTCCGCTCTAATAATCTCTTTCAGGCTTGTGGTGAAGTTAGGTGTCTCCTCTGCCACCTGTGGGGGGCAGTAACCATGAGGTAATGTACCCTACATTAGCGCCTGTTGCCTCTCTCCCCCTTTCCCCACAGTGAAACCTCACCGTCGACTGGACAGGAGTCCGGCAAGGGGGAACTGCAAAGGGCACATTCGTTGTGTCTTGACTTCCCTGGCAGGACAGGAGAAATAAGGGGAAGACTGCATCACCGAGTGAACATTCACGAAGATCACTTACCAGTGTTGCAGTGAGTATGTCTTGGATTATGAGGGGGGCACATCTCAGCCGATGCTTCTGACTCATCCACTCTGGAGGAGCTCCTGAGCTGGACCGATCACTTGCCTGGCCATCACCCGTATCGTCACGGGTCTTCCACTGGGCTGTACGGGGCTTCTGAACAGGTTGTAACTGCTGCTGTGCATGGATTACCTGATCCTGCGGCACACTTGGTTCCATTCTTAGAAAATGGGCTCAGAAACACTGGGGCCTGGGCAGCGTTCCCATTTATCCTCTCCCGGATATCTGGGTCAGCAGGTCCTGGCCTGGGTGCCTCTTCCTCCGCCAAACCTGTCACACCCCCAGTGCAGCATGACCGTCCCAGCTCTCCGCCTCCAGCAGACCTCAGACCATGCCTTAGGTCATGGCCTGCACTGGAAACGGGTGCCCCCAGCCACAGCACGGAGGCTCTACCGCATGCGCAACCGTGGCATCACCATCTGACAGCCCAGATGCACCCCCAGGCTCCGCCACATCACCATAGCGACCCTGACCTAGTCACAGGGGCCGCCCAGGACGCGTCATCGGCCGAGCACCCGGCCACGTAACTCGGCATGCCCCTGGCCCCAGGACACACCACAACCCTGGCAGTGCCACACTGGCGACACACAATCTTCAGGGGCACACTCACCTTCTGGCACTGGCCCTCCAGAGTTAGTAATTCACCGGACACCACTCCACCTGCCTGCTCACTGTCGTGTGGTCCACCCTGGTGCTTCCAGGGACCCACGCTACCTGAACCGATCTGCCAATCCTGGGATCCGTCAAATCTTCCATTACAGGTATGTCTGTAGGAAAGTATTCCCATCAGGGACAAGAAACCAACTTATGCGTGGGAGAGGTGCCGCCCTTTTATATCTGTAGGTTTCCTGTCCCTGAAAGGCGGATCCCTTCTCGTGGTGCTGTCATGGGAGACCGAATAATATGTTACCCAAGACTGGTTTTGTAGTGGTGATTATTCTATTAGTCACAGTTTAGGCCTGAATGAATAAATCTAAAAAATAAATAAATTTTATGATCCTACTACTTAGTGAACTTTAAGTTTATTGTTGTTGAAATAGGACTGTAGGTCTGGTACGGTCAATTCATCTCCAAAACAGCTAAATTTGTGACTCAAAAAATTCCAAAGACATCTTAACAGAAGTCACCTCCTGCCTTGATGGTGTCTCTGAGAAACCCTGAGATCTTTTTGACCTGAACAAATGGTTGAAAACAAAAAAAATACCATACTCAGAATACACACTGAGGCAACGGTACTCACTGCAGTTCTGCACTTACAATTATAGATTGTGGTTTCCTGGACACTCAGAGAGCCAAAAGCAACTGTGGTGACTTCACTTGTAATGTCAGATGTTCCTTCATACTTGCAAAGCTAACCAAGTAATTTTTTGTGAGCGCCTTTCTTCATTATCACCTCCCATGACAGAAATTATTTGTAATGTCACAGCTCACTTATTTATTATTAACGGCGTTCAGCTCGATCGTAAGCCATGGCAACTTGATAGATGAGCGCTCTGTAGGAAGATCAATCTTGTGCAAGCCTAGATAGCTCCATCAAGTCTTCTCTGCCATTATCTTAATTGTATCAAGCCATTAGGTTGCTGGTCTTCCTCTTTGCCTTGTTCCCTCTATTCTTCCGACCATAATGTCCTTCTCCAGTGATTGCTCGCTTTGTATGATTTGGCCAAAGTTGGCAAGCCGTAGCTTGATTTGTTATAAAATTATCTGTTCTTCTTGCTATCTATGGTATTGATAGCATCCTACTCCAGCACATTTTGAAGGCTTTGATTATTCTTCTGTATTGTTTTTTATCGTCCAGGTTTCGCATCCAAATGTTACTGCAGAAAATATCAGACTATGTACAAGCCATGTCTTCATCGCCAGTGAAATGTTCCTCGACCTGAAGACTTCATTGCTGATTTGCCCATAGCTATTCTCCTATTGAAAGCAGGTGTCGTCGCTATATATTGAGTGATCATTGATCCAAGTAGATTGAAGTCCTATACAACTTCTAGTTAGTTGCTGTCCATTTCAAATGTGTCCGTCGTACTTAGTAGTGGATATCTTTGTCTTCCTTGTATTGAGTAAAGGTACTGCCACACTAAACAATCCCGCTAGCGATAACGACGCATACTAATGCGATCGCTAGCGGGATTGTTTATATATCGCTGAGTGCGGCTTAACTTAGCGATATCGTTAAGGACGCTATCGCGGTTAGCGATCTCCTTAACGACTTTAGCGGTACAAAAGTACCGCTAAATCGCTAAGAAAAGGTGCCACACTCAGCGATAATACTTACCCAGCGGGAGCGCCGACGATAAAATAGGGTCCGGAACGATTCCAGCGACGAGCGAGATCACAGCAGGATCTCAGCAGGGAGCTCGTCGCTGACAGATGCCGCACACAACAACATCGCTAACGGGATCGCTAAATAGTGACGTTTTTTAGCGATCCCGTTAGCGATGTTGTTTAGTGTGGCATACCCTTAAGAGTCCCATCTTGACTCCGTAATAAGTTCTTCATTCCATCTACGCTCGTTGCTATCAATGTTGTATCGTCTACATATTTAAGATTGTTGATAATTCATCCAGAAATTTTGATTTCTTCTTTTTTGGCAAGTCCAGCCTTCCTGAAAATAGCCTGTGCATATAAATTGAAGAGAAATGGTGATAGGATGCAGCCTTGTCTGACTCCTCACTCTACTTTGAACCATGCCATGACGCAGTGTTCCGTTCAGACTGTTGCGTCTTGGTCAATGTAAAGGTTCCTAATGAGATTGACCATATTCTTCATGGCATTCCAAAGTTTCTCGTGCTCAACACAGTCTAAGGCTTTGCTGTATTCGATGAAGTAAAAATAGATCTCCTTGTTGTATTCTTGGGCCTTTTCGATTATCCATCTGTTAGAAATTATACATCTTGTTCCTCTGCCATTTATGAATCTTACTTGTTCCTCTGGTAGCTCTTGTCAAAGTAAGGCTGTAGCTGTCTTTGTAGGATCTTCAGAAGTATTTTGCTGGTATGAGCACAATCATCCTATAGTTTCCACAGTCTGAAGCATCTCCCTTCTTCAGAATAAGAATAAAAACAGATCTTGTCCAGTCCTTGGACCATTTACCAATTTACAAGTTTTCCATCTCTGTTGTCACAGGTGTGTGATGACATCAACTGCTCCTTCAGAAGACTTTATTAGCTGTATTTCACTATTTTCACATCCAGGTACTTGTTTTTGACAGCTTTATCGCAGCTACAATTTAGTCTTTCAAGATGTTCGGTTCGCTAATTTCCAGTCTCAATTTCTTCCAAACCCACTGAGTCATCCTGTAGAGGTGCTCCATGTATTCTTTCCACGTTTCCTTGATCTGTTCTGGATTAGTTTCTGTTGGCGTCTTTCAGCATTCCCACTCATGGTTGAAACTTTAGTCGTATCTCTTTGATCTTTTGGTGTGCCTGCCTGGTCTTGCCCTTCAGCTGTTCGCTTTTTATTTCTGTACATATATTTTGGTGATAAGTTCTTTGTTTTATCAAATTGCTTGGAGCCCAATCATCGCTGCTGTCACTGTCCCCGCCATCGGATAAATTTAACATGAAGAGGAAGTCTGGGCTGCAGCCGATCTCAGATTTCCTCTTCATGTTCAATTCGTCCGAAGGTGGTGACAGGGAATCGAGTGCTGATTGGGTGCCGGGGTCACGTGTCACAACACCGCACGAGAGCCCCAGTGAGAGCGAGTGCAGACACCACTGGAACGACGCAGGCATGGAAGATGAATATAAACATTTATTTTATTGGGGCCAAGTGTGTGGTATGACAAGGAGTTGTACAAGTAGTGGACAACTTTAACTAGTTCACTTGGCTGAATGTTTTGTCCCCTGGCTTCAAGGAGACTGAGTCTTGGAGCTTCCATTTACTATACACAAATTTACTACTTAAAGAAATGTCCCTATGCTATATGTGATTTTTAACAACATCCATTCATGACCTAGCCTTCTAAAGAGGTCTACAACTTCAATATTTAATCTTGTGCCTCTCTGATCTAATGCCATTCATGAGTTTGTGACTACAGGACAATGTAAGCTCGAATTTAGGCTATGTTTCCACGATCAGGAAACATAGCGCTATTGACGGAGCGGAAACTCCGCTCCGTCTAAGCCCCGCCCCCTTTTTGACGCGCGTTATTTCCGGAGGTGTTCAGGACACCTCCGGAACACCTCCGGAAATAACGCAGGGCTACATAGCCCTGTGTTAAATTCCGCTGCGGCGACGCACTGTCGCCGCAGCACGCGAGGACATGCTGCGGTCTGAAAAGATGCGCCGCATGTCCGTTTACGCAGGTCTCCCGCCTGCGTTTTGTTACGCATAGTGGAGACGGGATTTCTTGAAATCCCCTCCAGTATGCTGTAACATCTGGACGCTGCGTGTTTGGCGCTGCGCCAGCGCACAGCGCCAAACACGCAGCGTTTCCTTATCGTGGAAACTCACCCTTACACTTGGTAGATTATTTTGGTGCAGTCTGAATGTTTGATTCATTGTAACGAAATAGAGAAATTCATGCACATGCTGCAGAGCCAAAGCCAAGTCAACCTTGGTGCAGCACGGAGGTAGCTTTAAACCGCTGAGGTCCTGGGTTCAAATCCCAAGGGCATGTGTCAGGAGTTTGCATGTTCTCCTTGTGTTTGCGTGTATTTCCTCCAACACTCCAAAAACATACTGATGGGGAATTTAGACTGAGCTCCATTGGGGACAGGGATGATGTTGTTCAGCGCTGTGCAATTAATAGTGCTATATGAGTGAGTAACATGTAGCTGCAATTGGGTCTCCAAAGAAATGCTCACTCTTAACCATTAAGTCACATAAAATGATTAACCTTATAATTGTTAAACCCCACAGAATAAAGAATTTACCTTTCCATTGAAAATGTTCAGTTATTTTAAGACTTTATTTTATTTCAGTGTGTGTGGAAGGTCTACTCATTATCAACATCCGGTTTCTGTAAACTGAGGCACATTCTGCATGGTTGTACTTTCAGGTTATCCAGATGACTTGTTTTCTGTTTTGAGCCACTTTTATAAATAAGATAAAACTAACTGAATCAAGTTACATGAACTTAAGCAATTGGGTTCAAGCACAACTTTGGAGGTGAAACCTGCAGTACTATATTATTGTCAAACTGTTGACCATATATTTATTGCAAAAAAGCAACTACCATAAATGTTCAGAAACATGGTAGTCTCAAAAAAAGCCAAAACTCACAGTTTAAGATCTAATCTCATACTCCATAAACCTATTTTATTTATGTTTTTTTTAGGATGGGGATGTTATATACGGTAGGTTTAAAAGGAAAATATTTGGTGATATTTTGAAATCAGATTTCCATAATGGGTGACTAGATTATGATTTTAAGTTGTCATCAATTCAGAGATATGAGCCCCGCTGATACATTTTAACTAGTATTACCTTATGTATTTGTTCCTTTCTATCTGAATATTCATGGTACAGTGCTCTTTAATTAGGTCTATGTATGGCTATACAGTTGACACACATATACAGTAATGTTCAAAATAATAGTGTTCAAAACCAGTTAATCACAATCTTTATGCTAGTTTTTATTTCCAGCATTGGGAACATTGCACACTGTTTTCGAATTGAAAACATGAAGAGAAATGTATAATTTTTAACCACTTTACAGAAAGTAAAAAAAATGAACATTGGGCTGTTCTAAAAAATAGCAGTGTCTACATTCGTCTTTACAAACTCACAATATGTGCTTTATTTTGGTGGATTTAGCATTCCTGAGAATCACTACCTAATATTTAGTTGTATACCCACATTTTTTTTTTAAAACTGCTTCACATCTATGTTAAATAGAGTCAACCAACTTCTGGCCCCTGTCAACTGTTATTCCAGCCCAGGATGCTTAGACTACATCCCACAATTTTTTGGCATTCGTTGGCTTTGCCTCAGAAGCTGCATTTTTTATGTAACCTCACAACTGTTCTATAGGTTTGAGGTCCTGGGATTGGGCTGACCACTCCATAACCTCAATTTTGTTGGAATGGAACCAAGATTTTGCTTGTTTACTGGTGTGTTTAGAGTTGTTGTCTTGTTGAAACCCCCATTTCAAGGGCATAGCCACTTCAGCGTAAGTCAAAATGACCTCTTCAAGTATTTTAATATGTGCAAACTGGTCCAGGATCCCTGGTATGCGATAAATAGGTCTGACACCATAGTAACAAATATGCCCATATGATGATGCCTGCACCACCAGGTTTCACTGTCTTCAGCGTGTACTGTGGCTTGAAAGCAGAGTTTGGGGATCGTTTGAAGAACTGCCTGTGGCCTTTGGACCCCCAAAAAAATTTAAGTTTGTCCACAAAATGTTTCTCCATATCTCGGGCAGTTGATGTGTTCTTTGGCATATCCGCTCCAGTACATTTTTTTTTTTTAACAGTGGGACTTTCTAGGGACTTCTTGTTAAGAGATTAGTTTCACACAGGCGTCTTCTAAAGCCCCCGTCACACTAAGCGAGATCGCTTAAGCGTCACCGATTTTGTGACACAACAGCGACCTAGCCAGCGATCTCGCTTAGTGTGACACGCAGTGACGATCAGCCCCCCTGCTGGGTATCGCTGAATGTCCTGGACCATTTTTTCATCGTTGGTCTCCCACTGGCCAGCGCGCATCGCTGCGTGTGACAGCAGAAGACCAACGATCAGCGAGCTGGTATCTAATGTACATATCGGGTAACTAAGCACCGCATGGCACCTAGTTACCTGATATGTACCCTGGTTACCGGCTCTCAGCTTCTGCTGTAGAGCGCGGAGAGCCGGTATCTAGGGTACATATCGGATAACTATGTGCCGCGCGGTGCTTAGTTACCCGATATGTAGATTGGATACCAGCTCTCAGCACTCTACAGCAGAAGCTGAGAGCCGGTATCTAGGGTAATTATCGGGTAACTAGGCACCGCGCAGCACTTAGTTACCCGATGTGTACATTGGATACCAGCGTGCTCGCTGGTGAGTCTGCCTATGTGACAGCTCACCAGCGATCAGCTAACGATGTCCCAGTGATCCCATCCACGTCGGATCGTTGGTGGGATTGCTGGGACATTGAAGAGTGTGACGGGACCCTAAGGCTGTGGTTCCACGGTCCGGAACCACAGCGCATTTGACGGAGCGGAAATTCCGCTCCGTCCTAAGCCCCGCCCCCTTTTTGACGCGCGCTCTTTCCGGATGTGTTCCGGACACCTCCGGAAAGAACGCAGGGCTGCATAGCCCTGTGTTATTTCCATTGCGGCAACGCAGCGTCGCCGCAACGGGCTAGGACATGCTGCGGTCTGAAAAGACGCGCCGCATGTCCGGAAACGCAGGTCTTCCGCCTGCGTATTTTTACGCATAGTGGAGACGGGATTTCTTGAAATCCCCTCCACTATGCTGTAACATCTGGACGCTGCGTGTTTGATGCTGCGCCAACGCACAGCGTCAAACACGCAGCTAATCCGGAATGTTTCCTGATCGTGGAAACATACCCTAACTGTCACAGTCCTCACAAGTAACTTGAAACGGTCTTTGATCATCCTGGAGCTGATAATTGGCTGAGCCTTTGCCATTCTTTCATCCATTGGAATGGTAGTCTTCCATTTTCTTCCGCGTCTCTCTGGTTTGGCTTTCCATTTTAAAGAACTGGAGATCATTTTAGCTGAACAGCCGATCATTGTCTGCACATCTTTATAAGTTTTAACCTCTCCAATCAACTTTTTAATCAAAGTACGTTGTTCTTCTGAACAAGGTCTCGAACAACTCATATTTCTCAGGCTTCACCCTTAATTAAATAAGGGCCACCTGATTCACACCGGTTTCTTCACAGAATGATTGACCTCACTAACGGAACTCCACACTGCTCTTATTTTGATCACACCCCCTTTCAATTAATTATTCTAATACAGACTCAAAAACCTGCAGATCATGAATGCGGAGTCTGGTGGTTTCCTTAGAATTTACTGCACCAACTGGTAAATTGTTGGACATGTGGTAATATAATTTATACCAAAACCAGTGATTAATCTGGTTAGTCATATCGTACTGCTATTATTTTGAACACTACTGTAGAATGTAGGGAATTTAAAAAATAAATAAAAAAACACAAGTGCTTCCGCAATGGAGGAGATAGGTGGTGGTGGATTTGAATTCTATTTTACTTCCTGTTTTAGTCCTACTGGGACATTGCCAGAGCTCTGCTCAGTTAGGCCTCTTTCACACATCCGTCTTTTTGTATCAGGCATGATCCGTCCTATGCCTGAAGGGACGGATCCGGCGCTGAAACAAAAAAACTGATGCAACGGATCCAGTTTTTTGCTGCTTCAGGCACATCAGGCAGCTCCGGCTAAAAATAAAAACGTTACATGCTGCGTTGTGTCCGGCCGCTGGAATGTACATTTCCGCCGGATCCGGACAAAAACGCATACAACGCACTGACATGCGGCGCCATCCAGTGCTAATGAAAGTCAATGCAAAAAAAAAACGCATCCGGCATCACATTTCGCCGGATGCGGTTGGACAAAAAAAATGCCGGAGGGCGCCGTCAGGCGCACAACGGATGTGTGAAAGAGGCCTAAGTCTGGAGCTTCATGCAGGTGCTTTTCTGCGGTGTCTCCAATATTCAGACGAGATGACTTTTTCACTTGTTCCTGCTCTGTATCCTGGAGTTGAATGCGCAGAGTGCTGTAGCTAGTGGCACTGATCTCTACTGCAGTTTTGCAGAAGCAGCAGTAAAGCCTCACTCTTATCACTGAACCAAACATCTGAATGATTCTTTACCCTGAAACAGCAGAGTTCAGCCAGTGATCAAACTATTGGGATGACTTTACGACTGCGCTCTGAACACGATGGGGACAGCGGCAGCGAGTAAAGGCCGGGCACCCTCACATTGTACTGGCAGCGAGTAAAGGCCGGGCACCCTCACATTGTACTGCTTATGCCGAGCTACCAACTTGTGCTCACTGCTGGAAGAAGTTGCCACCACAGCCATGTTCTCACCACTCATAGCAGGGCTGTGGAGATAGTTTCTTCCAACTGTGAGAGCAGCACAGCCGCCTGGTAGTACAGTACCAGGCTGTCCTGCCTGTGCTCAGTGCCGCAGAACACTGCAGGAGAGGAGGAAAAGGTGGTAATTTGATTTAAGTCCAGTTCACCACCATAGAATCAGCTTGAGATCACATCCCTGTCTTGGTGCACATTCCACTTACTCGCAAAAGAGCAATCGGGTTCACATAAATGTTGTATAAAAATCTTCTAATCTGTATTTTGGTCATCGAAAAAAAAAAAAAAAAGCACAGCAAAATTTAATTAGCCCCTTCATCCCCAGTCCATTTCTTTTGTTTTTTAATTTTTGCTCCCCTTCTTCCCAGAGCCATAACTTTTTTTTTTATTTCTCAGTCAATATGGCCATGTGAGGGCTTGTTTTTTGCCTGACGAGCTGAACTTTTGAATGACATAACTGATTTTACTATATAATGTACAGGAAAATAGGGAAAAAAAATTCCAAGTGCAGTGAAATTAAAAAAAAAAAAAAAAAAAAAAAAAAAAAAAAAAAAAAAAAAGAAAAAAGATAGTGCAATTCCACAATTGTTTTTTATGCGCAGTTGCCAACAAAGGCTCTCTATGCATGTGTTGCGACAGTGAAACAGCCACCAGCCACGACACATGCAGCTGTGGCACCGAACAGCTGATCAGCAGGAGCGATCCAGATAGCCGGGTTCCCTCTGCAGCTTATTCGGTAAGCGCTGTAGTTTGCCAAATAAGGAGGGAGCCAAACATATTCGCTCATCTCTACTTCAGTCCCAATAATGGGGCTGAGTAAAAAACAATAGGTTAGGGCCGACACACCTTTCCTATACACATGTCTATCACATGTCAACATTTTCCAAACATTAAAATAACAGAAAAACACAAACATCCAGATTTCAAAACAAATCATTTATTCACACATTAGCAATAAAAGTAGCCCCAAACTACATAAGCAACGCTTTATTACTATTAGCAATCCTCAATGAATAAAATTCTTCAGTGGCTGATGTATAAGCAGCCGTTTTTATATTCCCAGGCAGACAAATACACAGCGTAAAGAGACAAAAGATGAACATCAATATCTTCCTATATTGACCTACACATTTTATCACTGAAGCAAGTTTCTCCAAAGTCGCTGATTCTTACTGTGCTAAAAAAAAAAAAACTGCCATTTTTGCATTTGCTATTTCTTGCGTATACCTGACAGCGTTTCATAAAGATTCAGACTGTTAAATTATCAGTATAAAAACCATTTTATGAGTCAATCTAAAAAAAAAACAAAAAAACAAAAAACGCAAATCTAACATTATGCTAGATATTCTATATAAGGGGAACTTCAATAGAACCTTTTAGGAATGGAAAGTGGCAAAGTGTACAGAAGGGTGACTTATATTTCATATTGTTATATTGTACAGAATGGGGTCAATAAGGTAGACCTGGATTAAGAGCTCAATAGCGCACATAGCGCCTTCCGCTTCTGTCGGCTTTTCCTGGCTTTACTTGATGGAGCTGAAGTCTGACTATAGGCTCACATTGTCATCGGTGAACAGACAAGCTGGAGGAATGCTTTAAACTGTGGCATCGCATATAATATAAAGGCATCAGACAATACTATGAAATGTGAATGTATCTACATGTAAATATTTACAAATACATAGATGTACATATTAAAAAATACTGCGAGAACAATGAAAAATGTACAAGCAGGTTTGTGCGAGATTAACCTTCAGAATAGCCTTGCAGTGCACCCCGTCGTGACTTCAGATCCTCAAAGAGGCCCCTTTCTGAAGATTTAAAAGGACCCATCCCTTGCCATAACTAGATGACTTTTTTACTTGGAGTAAATGCCACTGTTCTCTGGAATTATAAAGTTTTTTTTTTTTTTTTTT
>VIAB01002005.1:181222-191864 GCA_009801035.1 Oophaga pumilio | reverse complement strand
ATACTGTATATTGGAGGGTATATGGGGCTCATACTGTATATAGGTTACTATGTGGGGCTCATACCATATATTAGAGGCTATGTGCACGCTCATGCTGAATATATGAGGCTATTTGGGGGCTCATACTGTATATAGGCAGTTATGTGCAGACATACTGTATATACGAACTTTACAAGACCGACACAGTGGGTATAAATCAATGTTATAATCCCTATAGAAAGGGGGCAACTCCCTGCATAATTGGGGCTTACAAAAATGGAGCATTGTACCCTAAAAAAAACATAGTACTGGAGTACTGTACATGCGGATACTAAAATTTAAATTGTATTAGTTCATAATTAAAAAGTAGACAAATGTTCAAAGGTATGTGGTGAGAACACAAAAAATAATCAGGATGTCACCATCCAAAATACAGTATAAAGCATGCACGCTTATCGCAAAGAACCACAACAGGTCACATGATTATTACATGACTAGCCTGATCTAACAAAATATGGAACTACTGCTCATAAAAAGAAAATATGTAATATAGTAATAAACAACAATGTGCTATGGATAATGTTGCTATGCAAAATGAAACAACAGAGTTAACATGAAAGAGAACCAAATATGCAGTGGATAGGGCAATATGATAGGCTAAAGGAGAGAGAAAGTATGGAAAGCTTACTCCATAGACACTGAGTGTGCAAAATGCAGATAAGGCTTACCCATTTATTTATTTTGTACACTCATATAGCGTCATTAATTCCACAGCACTTTACATACACTATTGGCACTGTCCCCATTGGGGCTCACAATCTAGATTCCCCATCAGTATGTCTTTGGAGTGTGGGAGGAAACCAGAGAACCTGGAGGAAACCCACGCATACATGGGGAGGACATACAAACTCCTTGCAGATGTTCTCATCTGTGAATATGTATATAGAAGGCTATGTGGGGGCTCATACTGTATATAGGCAGTTATGTGCAGGCTCATACTGTATATAGGAGGCTATGTGAGGGCTCATACTGTATATAGGAGGCTATATGGAGGCATACTGTATATAGGGAGCTATGTGCAGGCTTATATTGTATATAGGAGGCTATATGGGCTTATACTATATATAGGAGGCTATGTGAGGGCTCATACTGTATATAGGAGGCTATGTAAGGGTTCATACTGTATATAGGAGGCTCTGACTATTTTGTAGGAACTTGAAAATGAAAATACCTTCCCTGTTCAAGGTACTTTCCCTACGTCTGTCATGCCCAGATCTACCACGTTCCCCCCCTTTTCTCTGTGTCCACAAATTGAGATCGTAATAAGTTGGTTCTGGAGGATTTTACAACAATCTCTAGTAGTAGAAGGGGGGACAATTTAACTGGGACACAACGAAAAGCACTTAAAGAACTTCGGTCCATGAGGGATGTTGTTATTAAACCGGCAGACAAGGGGGGGACGTGGTGATCTGGCCGGTGGATCTGTACGAAAGGGAGGCTTTCCGCCAACTGAGGAATAGGGAAGCATATGCACCATTGTCTTCAAGCCCTGTTGTTAAGTTCTCAGGGATCTTGAATGGGATCATGGAGAGGGCTCTTGTACAGGGCATTATTCCCCAAAAAATCTATGAGGGCCTTTGTGTGGAAAATCCGGTGATCCTTACTTTCTACTTGCTACCCAAGATCCACAAGGATCCCCAGGTTCCCTCGGGGCGTCCGATTGTCTCTGGCATCGGAGGGCTATGTGATCCAGTATGTAAATTTATTGAGTACTATCTTCATCCCTTGGTGGAAACGCTGCCCTCCCATGTCAGGGACACGTCGGACGTCCTGAAGAAGATAGGGGTAGAACGATATGGTTTTTGCCACAGTAGACGTTGAATCCGTATACACGAGTATAGGACACTCTGATGGTTTGAGGGCTGTGGAATTTTTCCTTGGAACGAGAAACCTTGACTCTGCTCTGTGCTCCCTTATCCTGGAACTGCCTGAGTTTGTGTTAAAACACAACTTTTTTATTTTTAATATGCGGCACTGCGATAGGCGCGGCGTGCATGTCATCGTATGCAAACCTCTTTCTTGGATATTGGGAGAGGGAGATTTTTGGGGATGGCGCGTGTGCCGCTGTCCATGCGCAGTGCTGGTACCGATATATAGATGACATTTTATTATATGGCAGGTTCCGAGACTGGACTTCGTGATTTCATCTATGAACTAAATCAGAATAACTACAATATTAGACTAACTTATAAAATAGCGGCAAAAGAAATTGATTTTTTGGACATGATCCAAACCAATGTTTTCCGCAAGGAAACGTCGGTGAATGCATAATTGCATGCTATCTCAGCGCATGTCTCCTCAACTATATGATCGGTCCCAATTGGGCAGTTCTTGAGGATGAAGAGGATTTGTTCATTGGATTAGATTTTTGAGGCCCAGGCTAGGGACCTTACTAGCAGATTCCAGGATCTAGGGTACAGTAATAGGAGCATTAGACGGGGTTACTGTCGTGCCAAGACGGTATGAAGAGACCAACTACTCTGCAGATCATGGTCCAAAGCTACAAAGGATCCACCATTACGCTTTATCGCAACCTATAACAACCAGTGGGGGTACACTCGTGAGATACTAAAGACATTGGCCCGTGCTCAAAATAGAACCTACCCTCAAACGCGTGCTTCCGGATAGTCCACTTCTGATGGCAAGGAGAAGTAGAAGCCTCAAAGATCTATTAGTAAGGAGCCACTATGTGGCCAACCCCCCAAACCCTTTTGGGGCTGGCAAACAAAAATGAGGTTGTTATCCTTGTGGCTCTTGTGTGGCCTGTCGTAATATTGTTCGTGCAAAATCTTTCACTTTGGCTCATCGAAGTAGGGATTGCCTCTTATATTTCCTGTAGCACTACCCATGTGGTGTATTATGCCCTCTGCACCTGCAATCTAATTTATGTAGGGCTTACGTCGCGGGAGCTTAGGATCAGGGCTCGGGAACATGTGAGGGACATCGTGGCCGCTAAAAACTTGGATGAGGATGCGGAATTAAAACAATCCCTAGACACTTCAAGTTGTGTCATGGCTGTGATCCATCTGTACTACAAATTGGCGGTATCGATAAGGTACATTGCGGTACCAGAGGTGGGGACCTCAAATGCATCCTGGCACAGCTTGAATATTGCTGGATTGTTACTTGGGGCACGATGTCCCCCTTGGTCTGAATGAAAAATATCTTTTGTTCCTTTTTTATGATTGTTCTTTTGGTATTTGGTATGCCTCTCTCTCCTGTTTTAATGCTGTACTTTTTTTTTGTATTTTTCATTAGTGCCTTACTGACGGGATCACCTAGGGGATTTCCTCTTTTCTCTTTCTTCTTTTGAATTTTGTTTTCATCTCCCCATTCATCTGATTGGACGACTGCTGTCACCACTGGTTACAGAGAGGATCATATGGAGCACGGAGGAAGATGTGCACCTGATATTTGTGCCAGGAGAACTGAACTCTTCCATCTTCATTATGGACTGTGTCCTTTGCCCATGTGTTCTCACCATGTTGCTTTTTTGCCCTGCTATATTATGTTTATTTCATCCTTTTATTTGTTATTTTGCGTAGTGCAGTCTATATTTACCATGCGTGTGTTAATCTGGGTGGCCACATCTTTTCTCAAAATCAAGATGGCTGCCGCACCGCGCGCATGCGCCGTGGATCCTCTGCTCGCGTCCCGCACAGTGTGAGTCAGTAATGTCACAGGAAGTATTTTCCTTGATCTGCACTGCATTGGATTGCACTGGGTTGCCGGATGTAATGTGTATGCAGCTGTGGACCCGTCCCACATGCGCCCAATCGAGTGCGGCGCTATCTGTGTACACCTGGTGGGCTCTATATGTAGTTGCGACATGCATGGTGGTCCACACGGCCCCCCTGAGGAAGGAACATCACGTGAAACGTGCGTCGGGGCTTCAGGATGCACGATTCGGTCCTGTCCATCTCTCCCACATGGGTAAGCAAGAGTTTTCTTATGCACTATGAGCGGCACTTTAGTCTCTGGCAGCTATGGGTACTATGGGTACTGTGAGCTATATATACCAATTTGTCCACATGGACTAGTTTAGGATTTAAGCTTGTTTGTATCCTGTCTCCTGGAGGGTGGTCTACACATTTGTTGGTGTGCTCAGTGTATATTCTCATACATTATATATGAACATGAGAGGTCCAGTATGATCAGTGCTGACTGGTTCCTTTACCCCTTCTATTCTCGTCCTGTTTTTGTATTTGGGGCTATTTACGCCCATACTATTTATGTGTGTGTTTTTGATTAATAAAGATAATTTGCATATTTTATCTCAGCTACTTTATTCTTCTTGAGGGCTATTGCTCCTTTTCGCTTTTTGTAGGATGATGTGTATATAGGAGACTATGTGGGGCCATTCTGTATATAGGGAGCTAGATATGTGCAGGCTTATACTGTATATAGGAGACAATATGAGGCTCATACTATTTATAGGAGGCTATGTGGGGCTCATGTTGTATAAAGGAGGTGTGAGGCAGTGAGGGGGATCATATACAAGGCCCGGTATGTGTCCCCAGGAGTTATATTAAATCCGCTAGAGGTCACTGTGTTTACAGAAAAACCCCTGTGAATTACAAGGCAAAATAAAAGTAAGTGTGGATTTGGTCAAAGTAGTTGACGATGTCAGATTTTAGGAGAACCCGACATGGGCTTTAATTTTTAGAGGGGTTTGCAGGTTTGGTTGCGATGCGAATCCCTCGCTCCACCCCGGATTTTGGGAGTGGCTCAATATCAACGATTCCCATTTAATCTCTGTTTTGTCTTGGATGTCAAAGTTTAGTTTTGCACGCTGCAGAGCAGGAGGGTTGGGCATCCAGGCCTGTGTGAAGTTAACACAGAGCCAGGGACTTCAAAGCGGCTGACGCACCCAGGAGTTACAGCGGCGCCATTGCCCATGGCAACAGGTTGGAACATGGACTGTTTTTTTGAGAATTCGGCTGCGAACTGGATGATATCGTTTTCCTGTTCATGTGAGTTTTTGGAATAAAGACATTTTATGTTGAACTTTCTATGATCCCTGCCTATGTATATATGATTCAGAAGGATCTAGATATGAATGGTATTTAACAGGGAGAAATGCAAGATTCTACACCTGGACAAGAAAAACGAAAATTACATCTACAGAATGGACGCATCATCCACACGAACCAAGAAGGAGGACGGCATCGCAAGAAGATGGGAGATGCCGGACCAAGAAGAGCGACACCATTAAGAACGGACCAGCCAACAGGTGAGTATAATGAATGTTATTTTTCTTCTTTTACAGGTTGGGTTGGTGGCAGATGTACAGCATTATTATAGAATGCTGTAGATAAGCCCTGAAAGGTGGTGGCCGTAACTCGTATCGGCCAAACCTGGTGAAAGATTCCCTTTAATCTCCCACCCCTGCTTTATTATGTATGTCGCTATGTTATGTATAGTACTGTACATAAGGGAAAATTTTGTTTTGTGGAACACAACTGGAACTTTTTGGGCTTATGGATCAGTAGTTTGAAGCATACTTTAAATAAAACACCTTGCCTACAGTGAAGCATGGCAGTAGCTCGATGATGCCTACAGTGAAGCACGTTGGTGGTTTGGTAATGTCTACAGTGAAGCGCAGTGGTGGCTCAGTGATGCAAACAGTGAAGCATGGCTGTGGCTTGGTGATACCTATAATGAAGCATAGCTGTGGCTCAGAGATGCCAACAGTGAAGCATGGTGGTAGCTCTGTGATGCCTACAGTGAAGCATGGCGGTGGCTCAGTGATGCTCAGGGCCTAATTTCCTTCATCTGGCACTAAAAACCTGTGGTGTGTGGAAGGCCAGATATATTCAACCAAGTATCGGGAAATCCTAGGAGAAACCATTATGGCTTCTCTGATGCAACTGAAGCTTGGGCGTCATTGGACCTTCCAATAGGATAATTCATTGTGACCACCTCTCAAATCACTGACTATGGGGCAGTAGTCACGCATGTGCACTACCGCTCCCAAAGAAGTTAATGTGGTGGTTGTGGTCATAAACGTCACATATACTTCCACTGTTCACACACATATACTAACACTGTCATATACTACCACTGTTCACACACAGATACTAACACTGTCCACACAGGGCCCATGTTCTACCATACCTGTAAAAGTCATACTGTTCGATGACAGGGTAAAAATCCCGGACATGCATCTCACTTTGAGCTAGAAAGAACGTGAGGTTGGATAGTACTTGATTGACTGGGATCATTTTGGAAAAGATTGTGATATTCGCTCCGATAGAATCCAAAACGCTCTTAACATCTAAAAAAAACCAATAAAAACACAAATGTAAAATCACAATTTCCTATGAATTTCGGGCAATCTTAGATGACACAGCTTTGATTAACTACATATCCTAAAAAAAAAGAACATTGTAGTTTTCCAAAACTGTAGGTCCAAAGGCTGCCCGCCCATGTCATGTATCAACTGGTGATTAATAGAAAGAACAAATGTATCATGAATGAGGAAAACAGGGCACATGATGAGTAATGGACACGGCACACACTAGACGCACTCAACTGGTGTTTAATGAAGTCAGGCGATAAAGTCAGAGTTCTCTTTATTTTTCACATTGAACATCTCATGAACATACATTTTTTTGGTTTTGGAATTTTAGGTATTTTTTTTCTGCCCGTGGGATCTATTTTCAAGCAAGGTCTGTCATATATTCTGTTAGTGGTGTTCAGACTTGAAAGGGGTGTGTAAACAGTAACTTTCTGTAATGTGTAAACTTTTATCTAAATATATCTCATACACTGATAAAGTTCATGGCATCGATGTGCTACACAAGCAGTTTTCATAAGCATTGGACATGTAGGGTTATTACAATATTAGACACTTTTCATCATATCAAAAGTATATGCCATAAATGCCTGAAAAATATAGTAGTCCAGAAAGTGGAACCTGAACCGATGGGAATAATGAGGGTCCTGTCACGGGTTTACCACGACAGTGTGTAGCCAGAAGACCGCAGCGTCTGTGGCCCCTACTGCGGCACTGAGAAGAAGCACTTCTCCTTAATTTTAATGGTATTTATTCCTTCTGGCAGAACAGGGGTTAATCGGCCATCTTGGAAATCCCTGTGCTCACAGCTGAGCTCAGTTAGCCACTCCTTTCCCCTTTATAATCTGGACTCTGTTGTAAATCCTTGTCAGAGCTAGCATTTGTTGCATGGCTAATGGAGGGAGAGGTGTTCATATGAAGAGAGTTGGGAGAGTTAAATGTGACTGTTGCTTGGTTTGTATGGGTGGTAATTCTCCATCCTTCTCTATTTTGGTTTACTCCCCTACCTCTATGCCCCAATGCATTCCTCTGTTATGTGTGAGTGAATAATTTGTATGCCTGGAGTTTTCTGTTAACCCTTGTTTGTGCAGCCTTGTTTGTTGGGTTGGTGTAGTGCTCCTCTTCCCTGGGCGGCGGAAGAGAACAGACAGAGGGCTGACTCAGGAGATAAGGCAAGGGCGGAGGTCCCGGCATCTTCACCTTCAGAAGTATTCAAGAGAATAGGATGAGCTAGGGTACCACCTAGTGTTAGGGATAGGGAAGCATGGAAGGCGACCGTGACAGGTCCATTTTTCCCTTCAGCTACCACTTACAAAGGACGGTGCAACCGGGTATATTAGTCTCTGAAATGCTGGAAATTGACTTCACCAATCCAGACTAGTCCAGCACCGCCACCATCCGGCTCTTGCCAGCACTACTTCAGGTGACTGACAGGTCTCTCCATAATACGTGTATAAGGAGAGACCTGTCAATCATCTTTAGCAGTGCTGGGAATAGCCGGCTTGGGATAGCGCTATACTAGTCTGGTCTCAGGCTATTGTCCATGGCCAGATCTTTGAAGTATATCTTCTCTGGAATGTCTCAGGGAATAATTGTCACGCTGTCTTATGATATGTGTACGATGTCAGTAAACTATTCTTAAAAGAACAACACTCTATACAACATATAGATTAGCAACATCAGCATGTAAATATAGAATAGATTTACCTGACACGATATCCGTTGAACTCAGGGTTAATCTTGAGGACTTGATACACTGTCACAGGAAAGAGGAGGACCGGGGTCTAACCTGACCCTAAACTGGGGTCCTAACTAATCCCTCACCTTGGAGGTACTGATAATGGTTCAGAGGTCCAAGTCTCCAGCCTAACCCTGTCTCCTATCAGTCCCTGAACCCTGTAATCAGTCCTAAGAAGGATCCTGATTACCACCAAAGGGATATGGGCTGATCTCTGCTAAATACACAGATTAGACATATAAGACAGACTGGAGAAAACACAGACTTGCACACACACTCAAACACCGAAGGAACATAAATGGTCTGGGATATAAAACTCTAAGCAAGGTGAGCTTAAAACAACTAAGGAGCTCTTTAACTTAAGTCTATACAGATACAATCCTATCTGTGGTCTGCATGAAGAATTTCACTGGCAACTCCCAAAGCAGACAACCAGGGATTTAAAGGAAACCAATCAACAAATAATCAATTGCAGCCGGGAGAAACTGCACCCAGTCCCAGAACTGAGCACAGACAGAATTAACTCCCTCACTGCCAAACACAAAGAAACAGCAACTCAGCTGTGAGAAGTCAGAATGTGCAACCGCGACGATCTTCGTGGCGATGCACACATGACAATAATATACCTGGCTGCACTTGTGCAGCACAACTCTAATTCGTGTCGGCCAAGGTTTGGGAAACATCAATCATTTGTGAATGTAGCTCTCCACATTGTATAGTTAAATGGAACAAATTACAATGTAGAGATCCACAAGCTTAGATGACAACCTGTAACTCATGAGAACCTTTCTGGAGTGACAAAGAAGGGGCAAGAAACCCCATTCTCTTAACATTTGTCGATCCCACAGAGAAGATGTCAGCCTCTTTTCCTTGATATGGTAACTACATGCAAAAAGCCACACATAGGCAAGCATGTCTGTTTCTCCAGGGATGGTCACCACACAGAACTGCACATGTGGTCCTCAAGATGCAGGTTGTGCACCCTTGCTCTAGAGTTTAATTTAACAAGTCCAATGCTGTCAAGAGTTGGGCATCTAGTACCGGAAGAGAGGGCTCATTTAAAGATGGCAGCCAATTAACAAAGGGTTCATTTAATTTTTGCTTGTATCAGAACTTTGGGGGTATTAATGAGTAAAGTCCACCAGTAGTGTTGCTTTATTTCAATATATTATGCATGCAATAAATTAAATGGATTGGACTCCTAATTAGTGATGGGCGAACTCCGATGGATCGGTGGATTCGCCCGAGTTTTTGTAAAGTTTGAGTTTGGGGCCGGAGATGAAGCAAACTTGCGTCCGAACCCCGAACTTGAACTTTACAGATATGGGCCATTCTAATTATACTTACCTGTCCAGCGACGCGTCCTCCCGTCCAGCGATGCGATGTGAGAGGACGCGTCGCTGGACGGGAGGACGTGTCGCTGGACAGGTAAGTATAATTAGAATGGCCCTGGACCCGAACTGTAACACGGGTTTCCTATGGAAACTCATGTTCGGGACCTTGTGTATGGTCCCGAACTTTACAGTTCGGGTTTGCCCATCCCTACTCCTAATGATAGACTCTAATAAAAATATGATTCAGGTTAAGTTTGCACAATTTCCATAAAGGGACTTTGTCAACAGGTTTTTGCTACGTAATTTGAGAGCAGCGTGATGTTGGGACAGAGACACTGATTCCAGCGATGTGTTACTTCCTCAGCAGCTTCCTATAGTTTCAGTACAATCAGTGTTTTATCAGCAGGAGATTGTCACTGCAAAACTAAATGTTCTGTGCCAGGCAGTCCAGCTTTGTATAACCATGCCCCCCCAGCCCTTATTGGCTGACAATGTACAGTATGCACAAAAAGTTGCCAATCACTGGTGTGGGCGGAGTTATACAGAGTTCAGCATTCTGAGTTCTTACAGATCAACAGCAGAGTAAACAGGGATTCTATCAAAACTGCAGCAAGCAGCCCAGTAAGTGATAAGTCACTGGAATCAGACTTTATGACCTACATCATGATGCAATTAAATTCCATAGCAAAAACCTAAATGTCTGAGGCTAAGTGCACACGTTCAGGAATGTTTGCAGAATATTCCTGAGCAAAAACGGACATTTTCCGCGGTAAAAACGTGCATTTTTTTCGCGGTTTTGGTACGTTTTTTGCACGGATTTTGCGTGTTTTTACCGCGATTTTCCCTGAACTTTCTAGGTCAATAATATAGCGGGAAAAACGCTAGAATTCCGCGAAATTAATGAACATGTTGGTTCTTTTTCCGAGATGCGTTTTTTTCGCGGAAAAAAATACACCATGTGCACAAAAATTGCGGAATTCATTCTAAATGATAGGATGCTTAATTCATGCATTTTTGAAGCGTTTTTCCCTCGAAAAAACGCAAAAAAAACCGCAAATAATCCTGAACGTGTGCACATAGCCTCATAGTTTTCAAGTTAACCCTTTTCCGACATCAGGTGTAATAGTACGCCGATGTCGGACTCCCTACCTTTGATGTGGGCTCCGGCGCTGAGGCCACATGTTTCCCGGCACATGTCAGCTGTTTTGAGCAGCCTGGGTTTTGAGTTTTGGT
>VIAB01002005.1:121434-134101 GCA_009801035.1 Oophaga pumilio | reverse complement strand
GGCCTCCCTCGATGGCCAGGGGCCCCGTACGGCCTCTCTAGACCTTAATCTGTACTCCCTAGAAGGTTTTTAGTTGCCTTTAATCGTGTGAATTTGACTCCTATTGTTGGTGTTATGATAATAATAAATTAATTATATTTGTGTACAGACACTGGAGCTTGATGTGCAGCCTTGTTTATATGTATGTATCTTTCTCTTTTAGTACCTTATCCGGCAAAAAAGTGGGAGCGTTCATGACTCCTAGTGTTTTCAGTCTCAATCCACTGACTGATAGCTGCAGTTTATACTGAGCAGTGTGAGATCTCAGCAGGGAGGAGGGACACTGAGGAACTGTCAAATCTGCCAGGCTGGGTGAGTAGAGATTGTGATTGAAGATTATACAGCCATTCTGATACAAATTATTAAAGTAAGTACACCAACTTCATCTGGTCTAAAAGTTCTAGTCAATAATATAAGCAGTTTATAATGTGAAATCAGGTGACAGACCATCTTTAATGCTAACATAGTATCCAGCACATACCTTATCATCATAGTCGTCACAAAGAGGGAGGTGGCGAAACATCCTCGCTGGCAGTCTGCATTCTTCTTGTGTCTTTGATGCATCTCACCTCCACAGTTATCACAGCAACGACACATGCAGAAACACAATCCCACCAGCGGCACCAAGAAGAAGAAGATCAGTCCCAGGGAAGCAGCAACGATGAAGCCAACCTCATAATGTATGGTCTGGAATATCAGAAGAAACACAATCAGTGGAGGAGTGATAGTGAAATGTCAGCCATAAAACTCAACACATCTATCAATTAACCAAGACCCATAGTGGAAATTGTGTCCTCATAGCTGCGAGATTCCGATTACACTAATGATTATCAGATTAAATGTTCTTGACAAAGTCCATGATCCTGATCTGCGATGATTACACTTTTTATACAGGTTGTCCAAGTTGACTTTATTAGATGATCACTGTTTTTAGGCAAATATGTGGTGGACAAGATCTTTCAAATCTCATACTTCTCCACTGGTTCCAAGGGGTGCACAGCTCACCTCCAATGAGTTCTTCTTTTTCAACTCTCTTTTCCAGCACAGAATGTTGAAGAATTGCACTCATCCATTCTGCTAACTCTCACCACTTCATAATATGGTCAATTTATAGCCTAAGGCCGGGATCACACATGCGAGAAACACGGCCGAATCTCGCATGTGAATTCCCAGCACTGGCTCCGGCACTCGGGACTGGAGCGAGCGGCTGCATAGAAATACCTGCAGCCGCACACTCCATTTCCGAATGCCGGCGCCAGTGCTGGGAATTCACATGCGAGACTCGGCCGTGTTTCTCGCATGTGTTATCCCGGCATTATGGGTACCTGATTAAAATGTCTTTTCACTTTCAGAAAGCAGTTTGGAAACACTGTTTAAAAAGGTCCATATAAAAGGACAGTGCGTACTTTTGGCTAAAATTTTGTTTCATTTGGGTTCTCTTAAACATTTTGTACCCTTTGCTTTCTTTTGCGTCTGCGTTTTACAGTTTACTTCCGGCTGTTGAAACAATTGACGGAAAAGCCATCAGTGATCTCTTGTCTTCCTACTCCTGAGATCCTCTCAGCTGTTTTAGAACTACAAAGTTCAGGTCATTATTCATGTGATCATACATCAGCTGAGAGAAGCTCAGATAAAGGAAAATGAGACTTATAAACTCTCCCATCAGAATAAACTCACTGATAAATTTTGAGTTAACGCATTCTGCAGTCAAAGACATTTCCCCTGAAGGTGTCCATAAAAGATACAGAGAAATCTCCCCCATACCAGACCCATCAACTATTATATATCATCAATCATGTTACATTTATTCATATAATTCAAGGAGGAATAGGAGAGGAACCACACAATGCAGAAAGGATGTTATATAAGGAACGCAAGTATATACCGAAACAAACAAGTCAGGAGTGGTTACAGGTTCTCCTTCACAAGCCTTTAGATCCATCCCAACTTTGTGAAAAAATAGTACACACTAGCTAAAAATGTCCAACCTACAGCTGCTCATTATGGGGCAAATGTTACATAAAGCGACCACTCCCTGGTGTGCGGGGGCATTGTTTTATATCGTGGCATAATAATTTATCAATTTAAAACTTTCCTTTGATCTCATCCTAAAGTCCTGCCGTCATCTTGCCTCTTGCGTTATGGTTCGCTCCTTCATCAGTATAACAAGGTCACAAGTGGTCAACACAATCAGAAATAATATTAGCGCGAAAACAAATGAGAAGTAACGGCAGATCCCTTAAGAAATGTTAGGATGTCCTCCAAGTAATTATTGCTTGAAAGGGGTTGTCCAGGTTTGACACGAAAGTCTGTAGTTGTTCTACGTGACAGCAGACTTGTGAAACCTCAATGTGTCCACAGTGCGTGCTGTGAGGATTCGATGGGCAGTGGATTAATCTCTCTACTGTACAGCAATTCCACAGCGAATATATATTCAGAAACAAAGATAACACAGCTTACAACTGGTATTATAGCTTAGGATCCTAGCATCTTGTCTGTCAGCTTACAAAGTGAAAGTATAATGTGCTCCAGCTCCACACACAGTGAACAGGAAGTTCCTGGTTTCTTTCTTTTTTTTTTAAAGTGCTTTACTGGCAATATAACACTATTGCTGGAGACAGAAACTCATGCACTATTGAACAGTAGTTAAAAAGTAGTTGATGCAATATATATACAATAATAAGCATTATTCCAACACCTCTACTCAACAACTTATCCTGTTAGTCCCATAGAGGTTCTGAATTCTTCAAATTTGCCTCTTGGAAGTGGCTTTATCATACCATCAGCTATCATCAAGTCAGTCTCGCAATAAACAAACTCAATTATGTAACTTTCTATCAAAACCCGCAGTTGATGATGTTTAACATCAATATGTTTGGTTCTCACATTGATCTTCTCACTGCATGCAAGCTTAATGCATCCTTGGTTGCCTTCAAAAATCACCGTCTGTTGAGTTGATGGTTTAACAAGATCGCCTAACAATTGGTTTAACCAAATGACCTTTTGACTTGTGTGGGCTGCAGACACATACTCTACTTCTGTAGATGACAAGGCTACAGACACCTCTTTTCTGCTAGACCAAGAAATTTAACTTTCTCCAAGACTGAACAAAAAGCCACTTGTCAACTTATAATCACTTAAGTCACCAGCCCAATTTGCAACAACATAGCCTGTGAGTTTCAGATCGCCTACGGCAGATATCCTTAAATTTATGTCTTGAGTCTCTTTCAAATACAGAAGAACTCTATTAAAGGCATTCCAGTTTTTTGGAGTGGTTTTTACACATATCTGCAGAGAATTCCAATTGTTCTTGTGATATCCAGTCGAGTCATAGTCTCTATGTATAGATACGCCCCCACTGCCTGTCTGTAATTCTCATTGTTAGGTAACAGATCATCTTCTTCTTCCAACTTTAAGTAGGATGGTTCCATTGAGGTTGATATATCTTTGGCTTCTGACATTCCAAACGGATTCAGAATTGAGTGGATTCTTGCACTTTGGTTTAGAAGAAAACTTCTATTTTCCTCTGTTTTGACCTGGATTCCTAAATAATATGTTACATTTCCAAGGTCTTTAGTTTCAAAATGCTGATTCCGAACTTTAGCCATCATGGTAATTTTGGTTTCCTCTTAATGATCCATAATCACATCATCCACATGTAAGATAATATACATCCACTTTAGAGAATATACATCCACTTTTTGTCTGTACATTTAGTGTATAAACACGGATATGCTTGACTTCTTATAAATCCTTCTTCCAATAAGACTTTGTTCATTTTGTTTTTCCATGCTCTTGCCATTTGCCTAAAACCATTTTTGTAGATTAAAAACGAGATTCTCTTCACCCTCTTTGATATAACCCTCAGGTTGAGTCACATACAAGTCCTCTTCAATGTCACCAATAAAAAAGGCAGTTTTGATGTCTAAATGTCTTTAATGGCTATAGATGCTGTGCAAAATGTGTTTTAAAGTCCTGAATGTGGTCTGCTTAGCAACTGGAGCAACTGGCATCATAATCTTCATCGTATTTCTGAGAATATCCTTTTGTGACTATTATTGCTTTAAATCTGTGAACCTTGCTTTCAGAGTCATACTTGGTCTTAAAGGGAATCTGTCACCCTAAATTGGCGGGATATTTAAATGATGGCAGTCAGGTCAGATGGGCGGTGTTTTGGGTACTTGCCTTAACATGTTGTTCGCCGCTGTCTCCATTGTTTCTGGGAATTGTAGTCGTTGCCCTCCATATAACGCACCTACGCATTGCAATCTTGAATTGCGCATGCGCAGTATGCTTTGCCCGCAGATTGCAATGCGCAGGCGCGTTATATGGAGGGCAACGACTACAATTCCCAGAAATAATGGAGACAGCGGCGAACAACATGTTAAGGCAAGTACCCAAAACACCGCACATCTGACCTGACTGCCATCATTTAAATATCCCGCCAATTTAGGGTGACAGATTCCCTTTAAAAATTAATTTACATGTGATTGCTTTCTTGCCTTGTGGTAGTTTGGCAAGTTTCAAAGTTTGAATTTGATGAAGGGAATTAATTTCCTCATTAATCTATTTCAGTTTTTCATGGACAGGCAGTTGTCGCATCTCTTCCCATGACCGCAGCTCTGACTCAGGTAGTGTTTTGACAGAGGATAGATGCTTAGCTGGTATACCCCTTGTTTGATCTTGACAATCTCCTAACTTCAGGTTCTCCTGATTTTTATGTTGCTTCTTCAGTGGTCGAAGAACCTAACCAAACTTCTACATCTTTTCCCTTCTTATTTTGAAATTGTGACCGAGATTGCTGTTGTTGCTTCAGCTGGACTACTGGTATGATGCCATGAAACTTGAGCGACATGAATTTACATCTCTGCTTATTGTGACCTTGTTCATGTTTGGGTGCATGATTCTATATCCTTATTTGGTTTCACTGGGATGATATTCCCATTTGGTATGTTTTTCTTTGGGAACATATACAAATACATGTGTTCGTTTCCTTCTTTCCACTACACCATTTTGCTCAGGTTTGTATGGTACAGTGGTCTGAAACACGATTCCATTTTTCCTTTTTGTGTCTAATTACTTGTATATTCAATTTCATTATCTGCACACAGAATAATCTTGAATAATCATCAATAAATGTGAGAAAATATCTCTTCTTTCCAGGAGTTTGAGTACTCATTGAACCACAAACATATTTGTGTATTGAGTCCAGAAGCTGTTCTGATTTTGTAGTACTATTACTAGGAAAGGATTTTCTTGACATTTTCCCTATAAGACAGCAAGTACATTTCATCGTCTGATTAAACAGATCGACTGTAACGCCATCAGCAAGTTGTTTTTGAACTTTCTTATTCCTTCTGGGTCTCCATGAAAAAAACAATTGGGTGTGTATACCTGGATAACAGTATATAATAAAAAAGTTTTTTATGTACTAATTGAAAATTCATCTTATGCTTCTAAATTTTCTGATTGGATCACTGTAGTCACTACCCTATCTTTACCATTCTGTATATACTATTATCCAGGTATACCCACCAATACTTTTTTCTGGGGTGTCTAACATTTTTTTTTAATATATTCATAAAGGTTTATAACACTCTGTATGCTAAATAAAAAATATTGTTATATATAGTCTTTGTTCAAAGCTCTTCCTTCTTGGTGCATTTATATTACTCTGCTTTATGAATTTCTCCTTTTTTGGATAAATGTTTAGGTGTATATATCGGTATTGTTAAATAATAAAATGTCTTTAGAGCGGAAAACATCTGAAGAATGGTCAGCTCACTTTTTTAACCGCTTGTCGTCTTTGGAGACCATATGTTAATTTTTTTGTTTGTTTCACTATCACTTCTTCAGGTGGGTTTTAAGAGCGTTCCAGCCCTAAACCCGCCTGAAAAAGATGTCGTATAAATTTACCCCAAGGTTCGTTTTCTAAAGTACTTCAGTCCAACACTGGCTGTGGGGAAAGCTCTGCACCTGTTCCGTTTAATCCTGAATAATGGGACTTGGGCTTCCTCTAGGGTGGGTACAGAAGCTAAGGATATGGTACATGATGTAAAAGACTTTTTCCAGACTGTTCCCTTCGCAACCTGGTACAACAAGGGTACTATTATACTACAAGGTATCTCTGGGCAATGCTGGATATTTCAGTATAGACTTTGCCTTGACCGTCTTTTAAATTGAGAAAACCGAATTGTGTTCTCACAGCGAGAGCTCACAGGACATTAGACATCCCACTGGCACGTTACAGGTCTACGATATAACAAGATCAGATTACCTGCAGAGTCAGGACGACGTTCTCCGGCTGCAGAAGGCACAGCGGTCGTGGGCAGCATGTAATGAAGATGCAGCAAGCTTAATATCAGGATAAACCATTCATGGATGATGAATACATCAAAAACACAGTGAAAAAACAAGGAATCAAAACCAAAGCGTAAAGTTAGCTACACTTTTATTCTATAGAGGCTATAGATCATGAATCGGGGATTTATCTAGTATGAAGTGTTGATGGGATTATACAAGAATATTCATTATATTCTTCACATCATAGAAATCAATAGGATGTACACAACACAAATATCAAATTGGTGAAGTCCAACCTCCGTATCCCTGAAAAACAGGAGCCTCTTGACCACACTCCCTCTTTTAAGGTGGCTAGTAGTGATGAGTGAACGTGCTCGGATAAAGTGTTATCTGAACATGCTCGGGTGCTAACCGAGTGTCTTCGGCGCGCTCGAAAAATATGTTCAAGTCCCCGCGGCTGCATGTCTCAAGGCTGTTTGACAGCTGCAACACATGCAGGGATAGCCTCTTTGTTAGGCAATATCTGCATATGTTGCATCTGTCGAACAGCCACAAGACATGCAGCCGTGGGGAACATATTATTCGAGCACGCCGAAGACACTCGGCTAACACCAGAGCATGCTCGGAGAACAATTTGTCCGAGCACATTCACTCATCACTAGTGGCTAGTAGTGGTCATTTCCATGCACAGACTTAATAGAAAATACACTGACCCTTTCTCTCCTTTTGTAAGGTTCTTTGTCTCTGTTGACATGTTCCTTGAAACTCAGTTTTCCGTCGGCCATTTTGCTTTCTGTCTTTCTGCAGCTCTTGCCCTCAGTTAATATGGAGTTTCCAGTTTTCATGTTCCCGCCCTGATTCTTCCCTCTTGCTTCTTAAGCAGCCTCAGCTGAACAATCAGTGCTCCTGAATCAAGCCTCAGTCAGTCTGTGACCTGACTCCTGGAAGCCTTGGACTTGTACTCCAGCTATTCCCTACTGAGGAACCTTGGAACACTTTTGGACTCTGGAAACCTGCTGTTTGGTGAATCCATGTTTGCAGAGGAATTACGGTACAGAGAAGAGATCCTGAACCTGCTTTGGAGATTTATTGTAGTGCTTGAAGTTACTCTGGCCTGCTGTGTCTCCTGTCGCTGTTCCTGCAAACTGTGTGAACTTTTCAGCATGCTTGTATGAAGTAATACAAGTCATTTCATTTCAACCTATGTCTCCTGTGTTTCCTCGCACCCAAGCACAAGACGCTATAGGAACTGTACACTATACATGACACCTTTTAAGCCTTCCAGAATTCTGAAAACACAAAACAATGCTACAGTGGGTATGGAAAGTATTCAGACCCCTTTAAATTTTTCACTCTTTGTTTCATTGCAGCCATTTGGTAAATGTAAAAAAGTTCATTTTTTTTCTCATTAATGTACACTCTGCACCCCATCTTTACTGAAAAAAATACAGAAATGTAAACATTTTTGCAAATTTATTAAAAAAGAAAAACTGAAATATTGTCAATTGTTCATAAGTATTCAGACCCTTTGCTCAGACACTCATATTTATGTCACATGCTGTCCATTTCCTTGTGATCCTCCTTGAGATGGTTCTACTCCTTCATTGGAGTCCAGCTGTGTTTAATTAAACTGATAGGACTTGATTTGTAAAGGCGCACACCTGTCTATATAAGACCTCACAGCTTACAGTGCATGTCAGACCAAATGAGAATCATGGGGTCAAAGGAACTGGCCAAGCAGCTTAGAGACAGAATTGTAGCAAGGCAAACAGCTGGCCAAGGTTACAAGAGAATTTCTGCTGTACTCAAGGTTCCTAAGAGCACAGTGGCCTCCATATTCCTTAAATGGAAGAAGTTTGGGACTACCAGAAGTATTCCCAGACCTGGCCGTCCAGCCAAACTGAGCAATTGTGGGAGAAGAGCCTTGGGGAGAGAGGTAAAGAAGAACCCCAAGATCACTGTGGCTGAGCTCCACTGATGCAGTAGGTGGATGGGAGAAAGTTCCACAAAGTCAACTATCAGTGTAACCCTCCACCAGTCGAATCTTTATGGCCGAGTGGCCTGATGGAAGCCTCACCTCAGTGCCAGACATATGAAAGTCCGCATAGAGTTTGCTAAAAACACATGAAGGACTCCCAGACTATGAGAAATAAGATTCTCTGGTCTGATGAGATGAAGATAGTACTTTTTGGTGATAAGCGGTATGTGTGGAGAAAACCAGTCACTGCTCATCACCTGCCCAATACAATCCCAACAGTGAAACATGGTGGTGGCAGCATCATGCTATGGGGGTGTTTTTCAGCTGCAGGGACAGGATGACTGGTTGCAATTGAAGGAACCATGAATGCGGCCAAGTACAGAGATATCCTGGATGAAAACCTCTTCCAGAGTGCTCTGGACCTCAGACTTGGCCGAAGGTTCACCTTTCAACAAGACAATGACCCCAAGCACACAGCTAAAATAACAAAGGAGTGGCTTCAGAACAACTCTGTGACCATTCTTGACTGGCCCAGCCAGAGCCCTGACCTAAACCCAATTGAGCATTTCTGGAGAGACCTGAAAATGGCTGTCCACCAACAGTCACCATCCAACCTGATGGAACTGGAGAGGATCTGCAAGGAAGAATGGCAGATTATCCTCAAATCCAGGTGTGAAAAACTTGTTGCATCATTCCCAAGAAGACTCATGGCTGTACTAGCTCAAAAGGTGCTTCTACTCAATACTGAACAAAGGATCTGAATACTTATGACCATGTGATATTTCAGTTTTTCTTTTTTAATAAATTTGCAAAAATTTCTACATTTCTGTTTTTTTTTTCAGTCAAGATGAGGTGCAGAGTGTACATTAATGAGAAAAAAATGAACTTTTTTGAATTTACCAAATGGCTGCAATGAAACAAAAAATGAAAAATTTAAAGGGGTCTGAATACTTTCCGTACCCACTGTATAACCTGTTGGCATGCCATAAATGTCTAAGATTGAAATACCCTTTAAAGTGCACCTCCTGAAAAGCATAATCAAACTAAAGGAGACTAAAATCTAAAGCCTTTTAAAAATTTACAATTAGGAGAACAAAAAAAAAACCTTGACTAGATTTGTGTTAAAAATCTGGTACTATAACCCCTTTGCGCCGCAGCCCATTTTCATTTTTGTGTTTCTGTTTTTTGCTCCCCTTCTTCCTAGAGCCATATCTTTTTCATTTTTCCATCAATATGCCCATGTGAGGGCTTGTTTTTTTCGCGACAAGTCGTACTTTTGAAAGACACCAAAAGTTGTACTAGTACGGCGCATGTCGCAAAGGGGTTAAGAAGGGGAGACTGAATTCTGCTCTCCAGTGTTTCACTAATGTGACAGGGCACCAAGGTGCTACAGTTGCATTCTTCTTCTGCATCTTCATATTATTTATTTTATCTTTATTTATTTTTAATATGTTTTATTCTCTTCTAGATCACTTAGTGCTTTTTTTAAAAATGAAAGAATAAATTATAGAATTGGTTTTCAATTAATTCACTACATTTCTTCCTCAATTTGTTCATCACTTTAGCCGTAAACACTGAATATTATATAATCTGGAGGCACTGAATACATTACCTTCTGATAGTCATTGCGCGTTTCACCAAACTTTTGCTGTGCTATCCGCTTCACTAGGTCTGAAATGGACAAATAGATGGAAGGTAAGTAATAAATCAGAACTCTATTTCCTTACATTAACCCCTCCCCCACCAGGTTAGTAAAGTCTTCCCTGTCTGTATACCACCATGCAGTACAACCACAAGCATCCATTATACAGCAAAGTAACAGCACAGCTGATTATAGAGGATGCCATCTAAATGGCCGTTATAGCTGATCAACTTTCCCTGTGTTCATCACAATCCATGCAGATTGCAGTATCTTCATGTAAAGAGCTCGACTCCGAAGGAGTTATTGGTGACTCCCTTTCAGCGATTGCTTTGCAGCTACTTTCAATGTGAAAATATACAGTGGTTTGCAAAAGTATTCAACCACCTTGGCTTTTTACCTATTTTGTCACATTACAACATGTGTTTAAACATTTTTGTTATCTGATTTGTGTGTGATGCTTCAGCACTTGATGAAGTGTGTCAAGTAGCGACTAGGGACCATGGGCACCTACCTGATGCCTCGAACTAGAGGGTGCCATAGTCTATCCCTCTCCCCTGGATTACCCCAAAAGGTGAAGGCACTGGGGTCACGTACCTTGCTCTGCTCCTATTTTAAACCTTATCTGATCCTTCCCCCACCCAGGGAGGTGTGAGGCTGGAGTGCATAGGATAACACTAACCAGACCGACAGACAAGGGAAGACAGACAGTGATAATAGATCACTACAATTATACAAAAATACTCACAAAACAACAGAGTGGAAAACAGGGGAGAGATAGGTAGGAGAAACCAAATAGGAGAGGATGAGGATAAACATACAAAGCAACTCCATGCAGCAATTCCAGAACAACTCTCCAACCACCTAATCCAAACATTGAATTACTCCTCCAACACCAAACTGGGAAGTAGAACTATTACTGGTAACTCCCAAGTACCAGTGGAGAGCATATATACCAGAGGGGAGTGGCCAACACAGAACAGCTGAGACAATTCAGTATGGAAAGCTCCAGGAGATCAACTCAACTGATTAACCCTTGCAATGACAGAGCAAAGGTAAAACCTGCACTGTTTAATAGGATGACGATGCAGATGTAATCAGTGCAAGATTTTGTGTGAGTAGATGCTGCGATCTTCTGGCCCCTCTCTGTCATTGTTTGTCCAGGATAAGTGAAGTGAGAAAAATATAGGCATAAATTAAATTTATGGGATCAAATACCTAAAAATTGTCATGTGCATATGTATTCACCCCCTTTGCGATGAAGCCCCTAAAAAATTCTGGTGCAAGCAATTACGTTAATAAGTCACATGCTTAGTGAAAGGACGTCCACCTGTGCGCAATCTAAGTGTCACAAGTCTGTCAGTATATACACTTTACCTTTTCTGAAAGGCCACAGAGACTGCAACACCATTAAGCGAGAGGCGCCACTAACCAAACACCATGAAGACCAAGGAGATCTCCAAACAAGTCAGGGATAAAGTTGTTGAGAAGTACAAGTCAGAGTTGGGTTATAAAAATAATATTCCAATCTAATCTTTGATAATCCCCGGAGCACAATCAAATCCATTATCATCAAATAGAAAGAACATAGTACCACAACAAACCCGCCAAGAGAGGGCGGCCACCACAACTCTCAGCCCAGGCAACGAGGGCATTAATCAAAGAGGCAAGAGAAAGAAGAAAGGTAACCCAGAAGAAGATGCACAGTTCCCAAGCTGAGACCATATCTGTCCATACGACCACATTAAGCCGTGCACTCCATAGAAGTGGCCTTTATCGAGGAGTGGGCAGAAAAAAAAAAACTTTACTTACACAAAAATTCTAAGGCTCGTTTTTAGTTTGCCAGAAGACATGTGGTGGACTCCCCAAATGTATGGAGGAAGATGCTGTGGTCAAATGAGACCAAAATTTAACTTTTTATCCACCAAGCTGAATGCTATGTCTGATGCCAAACCAACACAGTTCATCACCCCAAGAACAACATGTTTTTCGGCAGCAGGGACAGGGAAAATGCTCCGAGTTGAGGGAAAGATGGATGGTGTGAATTACAGGAATATTATTAAGCAAAACCTGTTTAATGCTAAGTTCACATTTGCGTATATGTGCGCAGCGTACCATCTGCATACGCAAACACATGTTTACACATCGTTTTTTTATCCGCATCATCTTACACATGACGCCAAAAAAACTGTGTGTACGAGCGTTTTCATGTGTTTTTGCTTGCATTTGCGTTATTTATGCGCGTGCGTTCGATATTTCCAGGTGCTGTAATCAGTTTGTGGGCATGCACAGTCTGAAGTCCGCATGCGCATCAAACGCATCCATGCGCATGTCCTTGTGTACCAATGCGTTCCCATAGACAGTATTGCGTTTTTTTGACGTACTCATCCGCATGCGCATGACTGCGCATATTTGATGGATTTTTTATGCTTCAAAAATGCAACATATTGCATTTGCCGGACACCGCTGCACACCGCAAAGCGACGCATGCGTATGCAAACGCATGCGAACGCAAACACATGCGAACGCATGTCCCTGCATACACCATGTTAAAGATATGTACGCATGACGCATGCAGATCAAACGCTGCGCGTACAGATGCAAATGTGAAACCAGTCTAAGTCTGTCAATGATTTGAGGCTGGTACTGGTTTAAATCCTTTACCCCGAGGGTGGTTTGCAGGTTAATGACCAGGCCAATTTTTACAA
>VIAB01002005.1:69263-80309 GCA_009801035.1 Oophaga pumilio | reverse complement strand
TACATGATCGCTGGTGAGCTGCCAAACAGGCAGATTTCAGCAGCAATCAGGACAGGGACTATGCGGGTAACAAGCGATGCACACCGCTTAGTTACCCGCAGTGTACATTAGATACCAGCGCGCTGGTGCATGGAGCTGGTAACCAAGGTACACATCGGGTTTCTAGGGCCGAGCGATGCCTAGAAAACCGATGTGTACCTTGGTTGCCAGCTCCAGCTCGCTGATCGCTGGTCTCCCGCCTGTCACACGCAGCTATGCGTGCCTGTCAGCGGGAGACCAACGATCAAAAAAATGTCCAGGACATTCAGCGACAATCAGCGATACCCGGCAGGGGGGCTGATCGTCGCTGCGTGTCACACACAGTGATATCGCTGGGGAGCCTGCTGTTGTGTCACAAAACTTGTGACTCAGCAGCGATCTCGCTAGCGATCTCGCTATGTGAGACGGGGGCTTTAATGTGTCCATGCCTCTTGATGAACTCATGCTGACTTTTCCTGACTGTCCATTCATGACTCCTGACAACCCTTCAACCTGTCTGCCTACCCCTGGATATAAAGAGGGGACCTGAGGAGGTCAGATAAACCAGCAAGATAGATCTTTTGTGAGATGCTGATGCTAAGGCCAACTCTGCAGGGAGACTTGGAGAAACTCTGATTACCCTGGAAAACACTGCTGTCAGAGCCCTATATGGAGAAATGTCAACCTCTAAGCATAGGATTGTGACTCCTCTTCCGGGGCATGTATCTCGTTACTGGACTATATCCGTATTCCTGAATTATTTTATCCTGTGAGAGGTGGATTGTTTTATGGACCTTTAGGTTTGCATACAATAAAGGTTCTTGGGACCGTACACTCATCTCTTGCTCTTTTGACTGTGTGATACCGGAGTAGGACTCCGTGACATGACACATACGGTGGCAGTGGCTCAGTATTGATCAGCAGGATGAGGAGGTTGTGCAGGTTGGGAAAAGATGAGGATGGTGCAGGAAATGTGAGAAGTCAAATGCGTCTTTGTGTAATCCTTCAAAGGAGTTGTGGCTGGAAAAGTTGTCATGCCGGTCTGGGCCAGATGGATAAGACTGGAAAAGTGAATGATTCAAATAGTAAGAACGTCAGCTGAATGTCGCCATCTATAACTGTGCTGTAATTATTTGTATGCTCTGCATGACTGGTATCTACCACAATATATCACCATATGGTGGGAATAGCTTTGTTGGTATTTATGTAGATTTATTTTCAGCTACAGCAGTGTCATCTGCTGAGGCTCCCCCATACCCACAATTAGGTGCACCACTGTTGTTGTAATCAGGGTTACCAGTTAGGGGCCCACTCAGATATTTTGCCCCCTCTGTGCTGCCTCTGCTGTTATTTATATTGTTTTCTTTACCCTGATTCTTGTTTGCACGTCTAATCATGCTGAGCTCTACTACTACTATTTGTGCACTTTGCAAACATCCAGTAATCCATCCTTAATCTATCTGTAAATATTATCTGCCTTTTTTTAACGCTTATCCCTTTTGCAATACTGGATGCCTTATTTGTAACAGTGTGCACACTCTTCTATTTTGTATATATTGCATTTGCAAGTTTCAAATATCCCCACTAAAAGTAATTCTACAAATAATGTTTTGAACACAGGTGAGGACACTGTAGTTAATTATCCCAGGTGCAACTGTAGAGCCCAGCTGTGCTTGGAATCTCATTTCCCAGAGGGATGCACCAAAGGTAATGACCACTAGAGGACCCAATATGCATACACACATCTTCACCAATCCCTAGAGCCACCAGAGGGAGCCTTTTTAGTGTATATAAGGATGGTGAAGACACAGAGTAGTCTAGTCTAGTCTGAGTCTACGGGGAGAGTAGATCAGTACTGAGAAGGAGAGAAGAGTTGTTAGTTCTCTTGGAGAGAAGCAAGTAGAGAGTTAGCTCTAGGAGCGAGCACAGATCAGTTAATCTGCAAAGTCAGGTGCAGGACAGACGGAGAAGACTGATAGCAGCTCCAGGCAGAGCTTGGAAGTAAGAAAGAGAAAGAGAGAACAGCAGTTGTTGAAAGAACCTGAAATCTGCAGCTCCAAGTCTTAGTTTAAACGTGTGGAGGCTAGTACAAGTGGAAAGCAAGCCACTCCAGCCTAATCAGAACTGAGTCAACCGAGTGCAGTTCAGTGAGCAAGCATGCCGACGCTTTGAGAGCGGTGAAGAAAGGGAGGAAACAGCCACCTACGGCCAGAGTGTGCTTATGTGAGGGTCGAGTAGGACGAAAGGCGAGTGGATAAGAAGAGAGTGACAGAGGTGGAAATAGCACTGATAGCTTACCTCTACTCTGATTAACCGGACACCGGGTCCGAGCTTGCTGGATTCTTCACGACCAGGAGATGCCGGAGACCCTGCGGGACTTCAAGTCACGGGGGCCCATAAGTGTTGATGCGTAACTGGGTCAGGAAGACAGGAGTCTGGTCAGCGCAAACAATAGAGACTGTGTTCTTTCCAATAGAAGGCCCTACACAAAGTCAGCTGGGTGTAAAGTTGAAGACAGAGTTAGGCCTCGTTTCATACAGGTCAGAGACTCACATTACAGGAGTAAGGAGGCCCTACACCTACTCAGTGGGAAGAACTGGACGTGCATCCTTCACCCTGCCAGCACCCCGGGACGTGCCTGTAATTCCATCAGTAAAGGTACAGAAAGAGACTTTTGTGTGTGTGTTCACATTATTACTCCTACGGCCGAACTCCCCTCCTCCATCTGGCACCCCTACATAGCTTAACTACCCTGAAGGTCCCCAGCCTTACTTGTGGAAGGCTTAACACCTTGCTGCCTAATACCAACCCTTCAGTGGACCTATACAGCAGCGCTGGTCACCCTGACCAGGAACCACAGGTGGCGTCACGAACATTCTACAAACACTTTAATCCCCTGTAAATATCCCCTTTTTAGTGAGCGCCCAGGGCCACGGACCGAGCTGTGTCGCCGTGACATCCCCCATAGAAGTTAATGGGCTCGGTGCCGAGTACCCCACGGCCCTGGCGGTCGACTCACAACCAGATGTATTAGATGTGGCAATATCATTTACTTTGGTGCAGTATTTTTTGGTGCAATACATACTTCTTGACCTATGAGCACATTAGCACTTTGATGACTATTTAGTATTATATTCTGACCTAATTGTGTATGTTGTTAAAGAAGGTTTATACAGTTGTGCTCAAAGGTTTACATACCCCAGCAGAATTTTTGCATTCTTGTCCTTTTTTCAGAGTGAAGCAATGTACGGTACTTAATTACACTGACTAGCAACAGGATAACAATGGTTTTGAACTTTTGACTTTCAGGCTCCATATCTCACCATCCACTACTGCTTCTAATGTGAGACTGCCATCATTTTATAGACAATCATCTTGGCCATCTCATACATAAATTTGACTAGCAGCTATTTAGCATATGATTCATTGTTTATGGTACAAATTATCCATTCCCAAAAAACAACCAATTTACTGTAATATATTATTACAAACCATGGCAACAAATATCTTAATATTCTAAAAGTTCCTATGGAATTTATTAATTTGTAGTAAGGAACGAGTATAAGAAGACTTGATAATAATATTTGCCATGCCAAAATTAATAGACAACACTGGAGGATTAACATGGTTTCACATGACTGAGCTGGCACAGGAAACGCTAGCAATACATTCTCCCATTTTTGGAAGAGCCCAAAACTTTTAGTGTTGATTTCACTAATCCTATTTTTTACAGGTTGCTTGTTTTTTTGGGGGGATACAATAGAAGACAAAAGATGCAGTTTTGTTGCTCATATCCCACGGAAGAATTAATCTAGGATTAACACTATCTGACCGAGACGAACACCGGGCTGCTATAGAAACCGACGCTTCACAGGGGTTCTGGTAAACAGGTTTTCCAAATGGTAAATGCATGATTAGTTATGGGGGTATCCGCTCGGTTAATGTCCTCCTCTGCCTTGAAATTGTTGGCAGCAGAGTATTCAGGATACTCTCCAAGCATGTGACAGCAAAAATTCTTTATCCAGGAACAAACAGGAACAATATATGATAAGCTTAATCGATCAGGAATAAAAACATTTGTGTGTCTCTATCTGTGCACTGCTTCTCTCATACACAGACACAGGAAAAACAGGAAATACAGTCACATGCTATCCCTGTGTGAGCCTCTGGGATTTTTTTTTTATTCTAATTTTATACACAGCATACAAATCTATCAACTAAACACTCAAAGACAGGAATGAAGTTGTTGCACCAAACATATTCCAACACCCCCACTCAACAACTACTTGTCCTGTTAGTCCCATTGCGGTTCTAAAGTCAACAAACTTGGCTCTTGATAATGGATTTGTCATACCATCAGCTATCATCTTGTCAGACTCGCAATAAACAAACTCGAGTACATCACGTTCCACTAAGTCACGTAAGTGGTGATGTTTTACATCAATGTGCTTAGTCCTTGCACTAATCTTCACCATACTTTTGCGAGTACCCTTTTGCGACCAATCTTGCCTTGAACAGGTGGACTTTGTCTTCTGAGTCATATTTGTTTTTGAAGACCCACTTACATCAGATAGCTCATTTTCCTTGTGGTAGCTCAGTAAGCTCCCATGTCTGGAGTTGGTGAAGAGACTCCATCTCTTCATTAGCAGCATTTATTCACTTCTGCTTCTCGTGGACAGGCAGTTTTTGCATCTCTTGCCATGACTGTGGCTCTGGTTCAGGAAGTGTTCTGACCATATAAGAAAGGCGTCTAGTTGGGATGCCTTTGTTTGGCCTTCCTGATCTCCTGACTGGAGGTTGACTTGGTTCTTCTGTGTCTTCCTTGGTGGCTTCAGAGCTTATCTACACTTCAGTGTTTTCCTGTTCGATGTCTGGGTTTGGTGATTGAGATTCTTGCTCTTGCTTCTTAGGTTGAATAACCTGTGTAACTTCATGGAATTTGAGCGATATAGAGTTTTCATCAATTCTCTACATCTCTGCTGATTATTACTGTGTTGGTCTCTGAGTGCAGGATTCTGTATCTCTTTTGAGTTTCGCTATAGCTCACCAGGACTCCTTTTGCTTCCAAATATTCTGAGATGCTTCAGGTTAGGCTTCTCGCAGTTCCATAGCTCATATGAAGTTTTATTTGTGGCTTTACCTGGCACTCTGTTTTGAAGATAGCAAGCTGTCATGATGGCTTCTCCCCAATACGTTGTAGGTAGATTTGCATCAAACAACATACTTCTTCCACTTTCACAGAGATTACGATTCTTTCTCTCTGCAATGCCATTTTGTCCTGGGTTGTATGGAAAGGTAGTCTGGAACACAATTTCATTCTTTTTCAAAGTGGTTTGCACCTTACCACTTGTATATTCAGTTCCATTATCTGCACGCAGGGCTTTTGGCATTCTTCCAAATTTATTAATACAGCTAGATATTCTTCAAGTTTCTGTGCAACTTCATCCTTACAGTGAAGCAGGTAGGTTTTTCTTGCTCATATATCTGGAGTAGTCATCAATACATGTGAGAAAATATCTCTTCATGCTAGGAGTTTGAACACTCATTGGACAAAATACATCTGTATGTATCAGATCCAGAGGCTTATTTTGATCTAGTGGTGCTTATTTTAAGAAAGGATTTTCTGGACATTTTCCCTTTAAGACAGCTAGTGCACTTCATTGTTTGACTACACTGGTTGATTTCAATACCATTTGCAAGTTGAGCTAGCTTCCTTACTGCTTCTGGGTCTCTGTGCTCAAGATGTCTGTGCCATACATGGACACAGTTCTTATGCAGATCTTGTCTAGCACTGTACACTCTTTCTTTGCATTTTAGCTGATAAAGTTCATCTTGGATTTTTCCTTCTGCAAGAGTGTGACCCTTCTTTGAGATGATGCAGCTGTTATCTCTAAAATTAACTACATTTCTCTATTGCATGAGCTTGTTTACTGACAGAAGATTGCTTTCAAGACTGGGAACATAGAGAACATCCTTTACTGGGATCTTTCTGCTTTGTGCTTAGGAAACTGGACAGTGGAGGTAGATGTCTCCTACTCCTTCTGAAGTCATATAGTGACTATTATAGTGACCATTATCATCTACATTGAGGGAGATCGTGCTTTGGTTAGTGAAGCTTGGCACTGAGAACTTGACAGGACTGCTGCTAGTGGACATCATCTCTGTTGCTCTGTGCTGGTTTTGCTGTGGGCTTCTGTTGCTGTGTTACTCTGGGGTTCTGTGTCACTCTGGGCCCATAACCTGTTGGAAGCAGAGTATTCAGGATACTCTCCAAGCTTGTGACAACAGAGCTTCTTTATTCAGGAAAAAACAGGAACAATATATGATAAGCTTAATAGATCAGGAGTAAATCATCTGTGTCTCTATCTGTGCAGCATCTACAGCAGGCTGCTTCTCTCATATGTGAGCAGGTTGTGGGATGCAGTGACGAACAGGAGACAGAGCAAGGGTTAACAATTTTAATTAATACTAGAATACTCCACACAGGGAGTTAAGCAGTTAAATGGGGGGGGTGGGGGTAAGCAGTTCAGATGGAGATAATGTGCAGGGTTAACGAACAGTAAATAAAGTATTAGCAGTTCTGGTCATGAAACCTTATCCTGTCAGTTGTCTCTCGGGCTGTGGAAGATACAAGGCAGGCGATGGCTCCAGCAACGGCTGGCGCGGTGCTTGTCCACTGCGGTTCTGAAGATCACTATTGATGACCTCCTGGCGACAGCTATTGGCCTCCGGTGGCTTCTGTTGAGCCTCTAGTTCATATCCTGATGTAGCCGAGAGAGCGTAGGCCACCGCACGGTCTGAACTCAATGAGGCCCGGCAAATATACGCTGGGGGTCAGGGCGCAGGTAATGGTCCCACACCCTGTCTTTCTTAGGCAGGACACGCACAGTACTCATGGGTCCAGAGCGCTTGACGCCTAATTTCGTGGTGAACAATGGGCACACTGCCCGTCTCTCCTCACAGTCTCTGGCAGTGGTGGCAGGATGCTCAGGTGCGGGCCTGCGCTGTGGGGGTGCTCGAGGGACGGAGCACTCACTTCACCCTGCTGCACGCTGTCTCTTCCTTCCAAGTCTGACTAATTCCGCGTGCGCAGTGGCTGCACAGCCTTAGCCACACGCCCTGCTTCCGGAGACCATGACTGGTCTGGTCCCCTAAGCTTTCCCCTGGACAAAAGAGGAGACAGTCCCGACAGTTCCGGAACCGAAGCAAAGCAGGTACCCGTGGCACAGTCTTTCTTCTTACACATACACAGACACAGGAAAACAGGAAATACAGTCACTTGCTCTCCCGTGTGAGCCTCTGGGAGTTTTTGTTTTAACTTTATAAACAGCATACACATCTAGCAATTAAACACTCAGACAGGAATGGAGTTGTTGCACTAAACATATTCCAACAGAAATGCATAAAGAAGTCTTCTATATCAGAGGAGGAGGAGTTGCATTCTAGTATCCTATTGAAAGTGGATCAGTGGGGAAGGGCTCCGGTCAGTTGCCTAAAAGATTTTTGGAAGTGAGATTGATAGAGTAATAGCTAATCTAGAACTAGAGTTGAGCAAAAAGATTCACAAGACCCTGCTCCAGAAGCTATGTTGCAACAGAGTGTTGCAAGCCTCCTCCTATCTGCCGACATCACCATCTCAACTTCTCATTGGTAGATCTAGCACAACATTGTTGCAGTGCAACACATGCACAACATCACATTGGGCCTACTAATCAGAGGAGAAGCTGGAAATGCCGGTAGGTTGCAGGTTCACAAGGCTCTGGTCCAGAAGCCACGGACTACTGGCATGACCACTGGACCTGAGTCCTGTGTTCTTTATCTCAACTCTAGTCCAAAGAGATTAGCTATGACTCTCCCAATCTTCCTAGCAAAAATTGTGTTCGACTGTACTGCATCTGGCTCTAACAGAAGCCCTTCCCCAGTTATGAATCTGCAGTAAGAAACAGGAATGCTAATCCTCCTCACTGGCTAAGCCTTGGCCCCATGTCCAGAAAAGGGATTATCTAACCTATACATATGTTTCAAGACCTACACAAAATCTGGCAAACTTGCAGACACTATGACACCGATTCATTTACTTTTGTTTTGACTCATTTCCTTGGCAATCCTATACACTTCTGTGCCAAATTAATCAAAATTGTGCACGTGGCTAATGAATTTTGCACAAAGTAAAATGGTCTTTATTTCTGGCTTTGAAAAAAACAGATTGCAAAAATTGTGCAAAAATATCGAGCATATAAAGTCTTTCCTGTGAGGAACTGGAGTAAATTTGCCAGAAATTTTGTAACTTTTTGAAAATGATGAATCTGGTGAAAACATCCGGCATCCCTAAACCATGGCTACACTGGTTAACGAAGAAAAAGAAAAAACAAAAGACACAAATAAAACAGATTTCATGAAAGAAGAATAATGCACAAATGAAAAACAGGCGACAAACATCAAAAACTAGACAAAAAACAGTAGCTAATGCAATAATGAACTGGGCCTGGTATGTTTTTTCCTGAGGACAATCCCATAAATGCTTTGGATAGGCATGCTGGTGTACGTCTGTCTACCCTACCCTGGGAAAAGAGAATGTGACAGCCTCTAGATAGGGGAACGGGCACCCTCAAAATTTATTTGCAGTACTGTGGTTGTCATTTTGCCATAAAGAACAAGTTTGTAGTGAATATTGCGTCAATTCTGTTTATTCTCCTCTGATTGCGAGTGGATTTTTCTCAAGAATCAGTGATCCATTTATTGCTGCAGATATTGGTATAGTGGAAGCTGCACTACAGCCTTTCTAGCACATTTCACACCATGAAGTCACAGCTTAGAATTTTATTGGTTGCAAATTGTGAAATCAAACCTAAACCACATTAAGATAGACAAAAGATGAGATGGCAGCAAAGGCTCCGGAAAACCAAGCAGTCACTTCATCAAGCCCTTCACAATGAGTAACAAAGCCCTTTTCTGAATTATAGATGGCAGGGAAAGTCTGTATTGCATGCTTTATCTGAAATCGAGCTCATGGGGAGAGATAGGTACCGATACATAGCTTGCACTGCCAGAGGAATCACATTAGGTTAGGTTCCCAGCAAAGAAGATCGCCTTTTTGTGGCTGCTGGCCATATATGAATTGGTCAATTTATGCACTAAGTATCTTCATTTTTTCCTATTTTCTAGAGCAGTAACTCAATTCATATGTCGTATATTTCATGTTTGCATGCACCAGCATGGGAATAATCCTTTCAAACACTTCTAAGAACTTGAATCATTTTCATAATGTTATCCCATCACATGGATAATAAAAAGAAAGAAGTCACTATACATACATTATAAACTCACTTATATAATATATAGTTTTGTCACAGTAGAGTGGTAACAAATAGAGATAAGCAAATTTGTTTGGGTCCCTGCTTATTCAGCAAGCTACAGTGCTTACCGAATAAGCTACAGCAGGAACCCGGATACGTGGATCACTCCGGCTCATCAGCTGTTCAGCTCCGCAGCTGCATGTGTCGCGGCTGTGTCATGGTAGTAGCAGAGTCAAAACACTAGTCAGGTGACATTTGCACTCAGCTTTTTTGCTCCATTTTTTCTGCAGCAAAAACCTGCTCTCGTGGCAGAAAAATGCTTGTTCTGCTATATTGACATGTTTTTGCAGTGATTTTTGGATGTGGATTACATTCGTGCTTTGTCTACAGTACAAGTTTAATAAATTTAGCTTTATTTCCCCAAAGACACTGCAAAAATAGCATTTTTCACAACATATTTTCAAGAATTAACATACTGTTACGATCCATTTTTGGATGCATGGCAGCTCTGGTTCCACTATAATTTAAATGTAGCTTTTTTCCTTTCAGGCCAGCAGGGTGTAAATGTCAGTTTCCCTTGCTGGCAGCATGCTGGAGCTGCAGAGTTTCTAGGTCAGCTGATGTGGGTGGTGACAATTCTCACCATCTTTTAAATAGTCACCTGATGCATCAGCTGACTGTTGGTGATAGAATTATTCTATAAAGACCAACCGAGCAGTTGCAGGTCTCTGGTGTCAGCGTTGTATCAGCTACTTCTGGAGTTCTTAGTCCTGTTTCTGTGTCCTCTGGGGTGTGGAGCTTGGCAGCGGAGTCTGGAAGCTAGAGTGGTGTTTTTACCTTGTCTGACTCGTGCTTGCCACCACCCCCTGTGTTTGTACCATCTGGAGTGGTGAGGCTAGTGCCCTTGCCGGTCAGTGCACTAGCCAGGTCAGTGTGAGGTGACAGCAAGAGACAAGGTTTGTGACAGGCGGCAGGGGGAAGGACCCGCTTAGGGCGTTAGGTGAGTGCAGGGACAGGCTCAGGTTTGCAGCTCAGGAGGTGCCCCATCCCTCATTCCCTATCGGTAGGGCCTTCCTCTCCCCATTTCCATCCCGTTGTGTGTGTGTGTGTTGTGCGGTCTGCTGTCTGACCCCCTGTTTGGTTGTTACATTTCGTGTCATGCTGCAGATTTTAAGAAATGCAGAATTTTTCCAATTCAGTCGGTGGAAAAAAAACCAAGTGCGTGCATGAGATTTCTGAAATCGTATAACTTTTACTGACACTGTAAAAAGCAACTTTTAATTTGCATTAAAAAAACAGCAAAAAAACGCTGCAAAACACAACGTGTGAACATAGCCTAACTAGTACAGCAGAGTTACAATCCACAATCAGTTGGAGTTATGGCAACTAGTATAGTAAAGTAGCCAAAGCGATGGAGCAGAGCTAACTTAGTGGTGAGGAACTGGAGGAGCAGAGCTGAGTTGCACAAGATGTAGGTATGATGTAGCAGAGGATGCACAATGATACAGCTTGATACTTGACAATGTAGCAGAGTTGACTTTGCAGCAGAGTTCAATATGGAGCACTCATGCAGTGATATAGCACAGCGATGTAACAGAGCTGGTAGTGCAATATAGCAGAAGTGGCTGATGGATGAAGGACCAGAGTAGCAGATCTGAACTTGTATCATAGTTCAAGTAGTAGAGCTGGCACAGAAGTATAGCAAAGTTATGAAGAAATGTGAGACAGGAGT